>JABUQX010006894.1:0-5000 GCA_015478945.1 Trachelipus rathkii
TCTTTTCAATGGAAAGAAATCCCATAATTATTAATTTTATTCTAATTTTAATTTATATATCATCTTTCCATTGCTTAAATATTCCGGTGAATTCATTCACCATGCTCCTCACTGACATTCCCAATCGGCCTAAATTCTTCCCAAACACCTTGTACAAATCGTGAATGAATGAAAATGGTAACTTTAATGAACATCTTTACAGACTTATATATATATAACATTTAACTGATGTGGTGTGAACGACTTTTGATGGGTAGTATTTTGGTTTCCTTATGTAAATGGTTTCCAGGATCTGAGCCACATTAACGGGAATCCCCAAACAATAGGCATCCTATTTCAACTCTGCTATCATTTCATTTCTTCTCAACTTCAAAGACTTAGGATGGATTGCAAGATTAGCTGTCCCATACAACACTTTAGTCGCCTTCACCCTTTATGTTTTTTTGAGATTTTTAAGGAAACATAAGCCGGATTTTTTAAATAGTTTCGTCAAGAGTATGTTAAGAATAACTTACTTTAATAAACCATCCTGCTATTATGCCCCAGCTTACACACTTCCCTACCGAAATCTACTAACAACGCCTTTAATACAGAAATTGCTATTGTGCTATCCTAAATTGAATTTATTTATGCACACCACTGTATATATATGTCGCCATGGTAAGAAGACCCTTATTCCCCAAAAACGAACTTCGAAAACCCTCGTGATAGACTTTCTCTCTTTCTCCGTTAAGTCCATTATCAAATTTTCCGCTATAGTTAAGATTTCATCTGGACTCTAGTTTCTCCCGTATTGGCCACTGAAGTTTGTTTTAATGATCAGCATTTACCCTACTATCCCATAAACAAAAGAAACAAGAATATTTAGTGAATCCTTCTTGCAAACCTAATAAAAATCCTAAAATTTTGAAATCTCCATACATATCCCATTGAAATTCAGCATAGTTAATCTTCTTAAGTAACTTTTTGACATTTTCATAATCCTCTTTCATTTGTTCTGATGTGCATTAAATATGGAAAAATATTGATTTCCATTACGTAGCAATACAGCTTTTAAGCTTTGTACTGAGCTGTCAATGAACAAACACTATTCAGCAGGGTTATGTTCCATCAAAATATCTGTAAATAACCCCTTCAAATTTTTACAGTAGCATAAGTAAATTGCAAATTATGTATGTCTATTTACAATCTTTTTCGAGAAAATTCTATTCCTTCAGTCTTGATGTAAGAAGCTCTGCTCCTGACTTAGTAACGTTCCTAAATCACTGATTAGTTCATCAAGTTCCTTTGATCGTGAAAGTGAGGACATGAGCTTTCACCACCCGAATATCGGCACAACATTGATCAGAATCGAATTGTTTCCAAAGCAATGCAGAATTTTCTCGTTTCAAGAACCATGTCATGCGGTGCCTAGAAAAAAAGAAAGACAGTACTAAGAAATGTCTTATAGCACCTCAATCTAGTATGTTGAAACAAAGATACAATTTGTTATCAATAAAAGGAGCAGTAAATTAAACACTTTTGTTGAACTTAGTACGAGTTAGGAAGAAGAGGTTTTCATTACGAATGAAACGTGGAAGGAGGAGTATGATCAATGAGGTAAATATGGAAGAGGCTTGACACATTCCTCGGTCAGCTGTTTCTGCACTTTGTGACATTACCAACACAGAAGTAGTAGTAACTATTGTTGTGAATAGAAGAAAAGAACAGTGGAAGAATGTTTCTTCTGGAAGTCTCAATCTGAAGGCATCTAATCGTTGCGAGAGATAGATGTCTATGGCTATACAGCTCGAGGCAAAAATATAATTAGTGAGAATATCAGGTGCCAAAGGAGAGGCCTCTGTGTCTTGGAACGTTCTATTAAGGCCACGTGTATTCCAAAGTAAGCAAACTGGCGTATAATTGGCTAATCTGGGCCAGAGTATTTGATTATGAGCATTCATTGTTCATATGGAGAACATGGGTAGATATTGACTGTAGTTGTGGGGACATAGCATAAAGAGGTAATAACACGGAGAGAGCTCGAACAACATAATTGCGCTTGGTGCTGAGAAAGTTTCACATCTTAGTTACATTGGATAGCGCTCGATTGTCGGACAATTGAACCATAGCAAGGAAGAATCTAGAAATCCAATGGGATTTCACGTTAGGGTCGTAAATGAAATTCTAAGAGTAGTTAAATGTGCGATATGCTTTGCGAGTTTAATTGTTTTGGATTGCATATAACTGTGCGCGTTGCAGAGTATATTATCATAAATTTTTGATAATGTGAATTAAGAGTTTGTTGTGCAAACTGAGATAGAAATCACTCATAATCCACTTGTGATGTATTTATATTAGCAGACGACGACACAAAGAATGATAGAGTCGGTAATACTATTGACAAGAACTTTAGGAAATAATATGAGTGATTTTATTGAGATTAATTATTGAGTTGTAGAATGTTTGCTTACTTATATATATAGGGTAGAATAGAGAATGAATTGCTTATTAATTTAGATGTACGAGAATGCCTACTGGGTAAATTGATGAGAGTATTAGAATGTAAAAGGATATATTGAGTGATAGACCTGCTTGAATAAATATATACACTGTGAGAGCACAATTGTAATGACGAGAAGGAAAAGTGAACACGTCAAGGGATGGGAGGCTGAGGCAACATACATGCTCCTCTAAAGTGTCTGTTTACTGGTGGGAATTAATAAGATTAATAGCGTGCGGATCAACCGAATATAGGTTGGTTATCTGAGGGTGCCTGAGCATTGTTATTTACAGAGGAGAATAGAATTGTTGCGGAAAGAGTAATCGAATATGACGCGAAGGGGAGGTACCATTGAATATAAGAATTATAGAGCAACTTCTGTAAAGCTATACGACACCAATCACAATGTTGCAGAGGACGGGAGATTTAAGAACACAATGGTGTAGAAATCACGAATGGTAATATGTACATGAACTGTCTTAATAGGGCGATAATATATAGAAACAAAAAAAATTTGTACCTAAGTTATGATAGTCTTGGCTTCAGATTTAGTTACTCAATAAATATTATGGATGGATCAGAAAAAAAAATATTCTACCAAATGAACTTTTGATTTGCCGGTGAGAGAGATCTGCATTAAATATTTTGTTAGTTAATTAAAGACTGCTATATGTATAGAATGAGGTTATGCGGGGAGTGGACAATTAGATGGTTGAGCAGGAGATAATAAGAAATTACTCGGTGTTATCAGTTCGGTTAATATGGGGAATATAGATTTTCAAAAAGATTAATGCTTACCACCCCTATATATATATAGCATATTCCATATAAGATCTGAGAGGTTTATCGTTGGTAATGACATGGTATACGAGATATAGTGACTCAGCCTTGTCCACTTACAATTACTAAATAGTTATATATATATACGAGAAAAAGTTATGAATAGGAATGAGTATATATAATTTTGGAATCAAGTAGTTTGAGGAGGATGATGTATTACTGTATTAATACGTATAATATTAAGGTGATTGAGGTAGATTATGATATAGAACATAGTGGAATTGTGCCAGGAACGGTGAAGTGGTCATGCCAAGGTAACCAATACATACGATACAATACTCTTATTGATGCTACGTAGGCCAAGTTACCCAAATTACCAATACTAAGGAATTTATTTCAGCGAGAGATTACCAGCAATAAACCAATGATGCCAGATTAAACGTCGGAAGAATTGACGTTCTATTAATGTGTGTGTAATGTATAGTCATGGTAAGATTTGTTATTATGTTGGGATGTAATGTAATATTTTATTTGAGTGACTTACAAATTTTTCTTCGGGGTATATGAGGGTGAAGTAATCAAAGCTGCATTAGCACACATATTGTTACCTTGTGGTATTGTACGAGAAAACTTGAGCCCATAATTTTTTACAGCAGTCAATAATTGATAGAGAACGGGGATGGCCACGAAGTTAATGTAGGAACACATTTTGGACCCAATGACAAGACGCTAGGGATGCTAGAATAGACGAAAATATGTAACCATTACAACGCAGAGAGAAATCCAATGGCCAATACTGGGAGCTAATTGAGTACCATAGCCATGTGATATCTTTGTCTATCTATGTGTCCCTTATCAGTATTATTTAGATAGATAAAGATTTTATGATTAATAGAGGTATAAAATCATTCAATAGGTATATATATATATATATATACATATAGCCTTTTTCTTTTACATATACACATTGAATAACCATATATTATATAATGGATATTTGTGTTTGTGTAATATACTTGTGAGATATATAGATGAGTATAGTACGAAAATGCTGTATTTAGTTTTTCTGTTTGTATATGATGAATCATAGTTTTTGAGAGTGAGTTAGTATGTATATATAATATATAGTATAGTTTCATTTTATTAAAGATGTATATATATATAAGTGGAAATATAATATATATATATATATATTATATATTATATATAATAATTATATATATTATATATATATAATATAATATAATTATATATACTATATAATATATATATATATAAGTGGATATCTTATATCCTGTGTTAAATGGCGAGATATGCAAAAGATATATGTTTATTAGATATTTAAATTTGGACCTTTGTTATTATTTGTATTATTAAAAACTTTTTGTTGAAAGTTAAAAATATTAGTTTAATAATGCGAACTCTAAAATTTAAAAAATGAATTTAGATTCATGGGCGTCCCCATAGTTTATTATTCGAACAATCGAACGTTAAAAGAATGGGTTTTGGGACTGTATAACAGTATGCAGTTTGACAGTTTTTGTTAAAAAAAAACTTGGGTACTTAGTTCTTTGTTAAATGTAAAGTAATGTTACAAAACTTAACCTAACCTAACTTAACCTAACCTAACTTAACTTAACCTAACTTAACGGAAATTTTTTTTGATGTTGTGTCAACCTGTTGATCATTTGAGCTAGTGCCCAGATCGAACTCTTGTCGATCGTGAAGCATCACATTA
>JABUQX010006894.1:15000-20000 GCA_015478945.1 Trachelipus rathkii
ATAATAATATATAATATAATATATATAATAATAATAATATAATAATAACAACCATTATCCTTTTTTGAATATATAATAAAAATAATATCCTAAATAATATTTATAATAATAATAATAAAATAAATAATAATATAATGATAAAAATAAAATAATAATAATAATAAAATAATAATATAATAATAATATATAATAATAATAATAATAATAATAATAATAATAATAATAATAATAATAATAATAATAATAATAATAATAATAATAATAATAATAATAATAATAACTAATAATAATAATAATTATTATATATATATAATAATATAATAATAATAATATATTTAAGAAGAAGAAGGAGAAGAGCAGAAATATAAGAGTATGGGGAACGGGAAGAAGTCGATAAGAAGAAAAGGAAAGAAAATAATCAATAATATCCTTACAACGATAGAAGAGACGAAGCATGCTCGAGCGAAGAAGAAGAAGAAGAGAAGAAGAAGAGAAGAAGAAGAAGAAGAGAAGAAGAAGAAGAAGAGAAGAGAAGAAGAAGAAGAAGAAATTAGGAAGAAGAATTGAGAATTAGAGAAAAGAATAATAAAACATTAATAAGAATTAATAATAATAATAATAATAATAATAATAATAATAATAATAATAATAATAATAATAATAATAATATAATATACTATAATAATAATATAATATTAATAATAATAATAATAATCATAATAAAAGAATAATAATATAATATATAATAATATAATAATAATAATTATATAATAATAATAATATAAAATAATAATAATAATAATATATATAATAATAATAATAATAATAATATAATATAATTAGAAGAAGAAGAAGAAAGAAGAAGAGAAGAGAAGAGAAGAGAGAAGAGAGAGAAGAGAAGAGAAGAAGAGAAGAAGAAGAGAAGAAGAAGAAAAGAAAAGAAAAAGAGAAAGAAGAAAAAAATAAAAATAAAATAAAATAAAATAAAAGATAAAAGATGAAGAAAGAAGAAGAAGAAGAAGAGAGAAGAAAGAAGAGAAGAAGAAATAAAAATAAAAATAGAAGAAGAAGAAGAAGAAGAAGAAGAAGAAGAAGAAGAAGAAGAAGAAGAAGAAGAAGAAGAAGAAGAAGAAGAAGAAGAAGAAGAAGAAGAAGAAGAAGAAGAAAGAAGAAGAAGAAGAAGAAGAAGAAGAAGAAGAAGAAGAAGAAGAATTATAGTAACATAATAATAATAATAATAATATAATAATAATAATAATAATAATAATAATAATAATAATAATAATAATAATAATAATAATAATAATAATAGTAATAACGCTGTAACACATATTTTGTCCTTGGGCAACAACTGCAATTTCCCCTTTTTCTTGTGCCTAGAAGATTTGAGAAATGGTTAATATTTTTTCCAAACTTTGATTTTGTGACCAGGAATAACATGATATTTCTACAAATTTACCAATTCCAAGAATTGAACGAATGGTGAATATTTTGAGGGAGAATATTATCGTAATAATAATATATATATATATATATAATAATAATAATATATATATAATAATAATAATAATAATAATAATAATAATAATATAATATATATATATATATATAAAGATAATATCAAATAGATTACATTAAAAAAAAAGTTAATTTTCAAAATTTATTCAGAAAAAAAAAAATTTTTTTACATTCATTAAGTTACACAGTTATTATATTAGTTCTAGTATATTTAAATATATATATTGATACACAATTCTGAAAGGGGAGTAATTGCTAATTCAACAAGTATTGTGTCCTTTAGAGACAAAATAATACAAGCATAATTAGAATATATATCTTGGGTTTAAGGATTGAGCTTAATGTAATCTCAAAACCAATTTTGATACAATTTATGATAATATTTATAAAATAATACATACACTAAATAATATATATATAATATAATAATATATAATAATAATATAATAATATATTAATAATAATAATAATAAATATATAATAATATATAATAATAAAATAATAAATATAAAATAATAAATAATAATAATAATAATAAATAAATATAATGAAGAAGAAGAGAAGAAGAAGAAGAAGCAGAAGAAGAAGAGAGAGAAAGGAAGAGAGAGAGAAGATAAGAAGAAGAAGAAGAGAAGAAGAGAAGAAAGAAAAAGAAGAAAGGAAGAAATAAAATAAAAAATAAAAATAAAATACAAATAAAAAATAAATGGTGAAGAGAAGACAGAGAGTAAGAGAGACGAAGAACAAAAGAAAGAAGACAGACGCAAGAAGAGCAAGAAGACGAAGAAGCGAAGAGAAGAAGAAGCAGAAGAAGAAGAAGAAGAAGAGAAGAAGAAGAAGAAGAAGAAGAAGAAGAAAATTATAATAACATAATAATAATATAATATATATATATAATAATAATAAGTAATAAATAATAATAAAATAATAATAATAATAATAATAATAATATAATAATATAATATATTAATAATAATAATAATACATAATAATAATATAATAATAATATAATAATATAATAATAAAAATAATTAAAATAATAATAATATAATATATATAATAATAATTAATAATAATAATATATATATATAATAATAATATACTAATAATTAATAATAATAATAATAATAATATATTCAGAAGAAAAGAAGAAGAAGAAGAGAAGAAGAAGAAGAGAAGAGAAGAGAAGAAGAGAAGAAGAGAGAAGAAGAAGAAGAAGAAGAAAAAGAAGAAAAGGAAGAAAAAAAATAAAATAAAAAAATAACAATAAAAAATAAAATAAAATATGAAAATAATAAGAGAAGAAGAAGAAGAGAAGAAGAAGAAGAGAGAAGAGAAGAAGAAGAAGAAGAAGAGAAGAAGAGAAGAGAGAAGAAGAAGAAGAAGCCGAAGAAGAGAAGAAGAAAGAAGAGAAGATGAAGAAAAGAAGAAGAAGGAAGAAGGAGAAAAGAAGAAGAAGAGAAAGAAGAAGAAGGAAGAAGAAGAGAAGAAGAGAAGAAGAAGAGAAGAAGAAAGAAAGAACTTAGTAACATAATAATAATAATAATTAATAAATATATATATAATAATAATAATAATAATAATAATAATATAATAATATAATAATAATAATACTAATATAATAAAATATATAATAATAATAATATAATGAAAATAATATATTAATAATAGTAATAACGCTGCTAATATTTTGTCTTGGCAACACTGCAATTTCCCTTTTTCTTGTGCTAGATGCTATAATGAAATAATACTTTTGATTCATATTAGTCTAATTCTGAAATAAAAATAATCTTCAATTTTACAATATAAGGAGAATATAGCTGTAGAATTATTCATTCTTGGTTACAAATAAGAAAAACGACATTTAAACATATATATATATATTATTTCTTAGGTTTATCCAGGGAACTATATATTAGAAGTGAGAGTTTTTTGGATTAGGCTTAGGGTAGTTGCTTTCAATAAAAGCCTCAACATATAGCTCCATCATGTTTGCTATATGATCCTTGTAAGCGGCGTTCAAAGTCAGAAAATCTGGTGAACATGCTCGTTATATCTTGAGTGCGCTTCCCTGTTCTAAATTTAGCAAGTGAGGCATCAACGGATATGGATTTTGGGGGACATCTGCAGTCAATTTTTTGGCCGTTTGTTCCTGAAAAGCTCACAAGCCTCATAGTTTTTCGCCTTGTGTTCCCAAGGAAGCCACGAACCACTGCAACAAAGTTGTTCCATTCTGTTCTAGTCAGCTTCTTCGGGAATTCCTTGCTTATGTTCTTTTTAATTTGTGGTCAGACGAAGACACCGGTTTGACTTTGCTTATTCAGACGCTTAGAGAAGAAGCTTGCAGGTAGATAAGGCTGAAGATCTTAAATGGAGCTGTGATAAACTGTTTCATGAGGCTATTTATGTGTTTGTAGAGGAAACATATTTTCTGGGGTTCGCGAGGCTCCATTTGACATTATTCTCCGTACCTGAACTCAGTCCCTGTGGCTAACCCGCTTGTAGTGTTGTGTGGGGGCGCAGGCCCTTCTGTCCTAGAGACAAAGTAAACTGGACTTGGTTTAACTACCTTGCAGACCCATCAGGAATGGCACCATTTTGAATCTCCGATTCTTCCCAATTGTGTTCTTCAATATTTCAAGGCGTTAACAATAGATCATGTGCTGTGTTCCTCTTTGGCTCACCGAGTGAGCGATTGAAAGATACAAATGTTACGTAAGAAGTGAAGCTAGTCTCTCAGAGGAGCTATCATGAAGACGCTACTCGCAGGGGTTAGGTAATTCCAAAGTGCTAAAACAACCTGTCACATGTTGGCAAAAGTAAAACCCATCTTGACTGTAACAAGAAGTTGAAAAAGAGTGGTGACGTTTCTCTCTGACTTGCAACTTTCACACTTATCATGTACATTTCATTGCTTAAGTTCGCTCAAAGCTCGGCTTGAACTTTGTGAGACCAGATCTCTGATAAAGTGCGGATGTCTTTTGTTGGGGAATTATGGGTTTCTTCCTCTCAGGTACCTATATTTAGTGATCACGATTTCATATCTAAAGGATTTGTGCTTCTTCTGAGATGTTGTCTTCCATTTGGAGGATGGGTAAGGGAGCTCCGAGAGTGTGGCACTTGGGCAATGTATGACGTAACGTCTAGATATATGATAGCAGCCGCATTATTTGCTAGCTCGAAGCTTGGACAGTTCCCCCAAACAGAAGAAGCAATTGTTGGAGTGGGTCAGTTGGTTCTCTCCAAATTCGTGGGATTGCGAATTTTATGGCTCTATTTACCCCCTGTACCAACCTGCGAAGAAAAAAAATATACAAATTTAAATATCTCTATTTCCATTATTAAAATATATTACATATTACAACTTTCACTTAAAGATTCCATAGCTATCAAATCAGAACAAGCAAAATATATATATATATATATATAATTATATTCTATATATAATATATATATATATATATATATTATTATTATATATA
>JABUQX010006895.1:0-2500 GCA_015478945.1 Trachelipus rathkii
TATAGTTTTATTGAAAATAGAGAAGCTATGGTTAATATAATTATTTCAATCATAATATATTGACATGTGCAATAAGGAGTAATATTTATTGTACAAGTAATATTCTCTCTATTTCTACTCATATCATCTCTCTATCATCTCTCTAATATATATATATAATGTATTTATATAATATATATTATTATAATAATAATATAAATAAATATATTATTTAATAATTAATATAATTAATTAATAATATAATATTATATAAATATATATTAATTAATATATATATTAATATATATTATTTAATATATAATAATAATATTAATAATATATTAATATATATATAATTATATTATATAATATATTATATATTAATAATATTATAATATATATTTATATTAATATATATACTTATCACTTATGGTAGCCTCCGCTCCCTTCACTACTAAAAAAGTCGGGAGAGATCGAGATACATGTGACAAACTCAATCGAGAGAAGCCGAAAATCCACATGATATCCGTAAGACATATATATAGAGTATATATTATCGAAGTAATTACTATACCTGATGTTCCGTCAAATGTATTTCAGATATCAATTACTAGTAATAGATAGTGATTACTTATTATTGTGTCGTTACATATTAGTGAGGGTAGTGAGGTGAGTGCAACTTTTGTGACAGTTAGTATGGTAGATAGTGAGGAAGAAGCGTTGTGGAATTATAAATTAATTTATATAATCCTGTAAATGAGGAGAGGATGGTTATACACACCAGAACGGCATGACCTGGAATCACCCTTGAGTAATTGTAGAGACGGGACTTACTAGGATTGACGTGATACAAGGTTATGTTTCTGTATGTATTAAGATTAATTCGAGGTATTAGTAATTGCGGGAAGGAGATAATTGAGTGTTAGTTGGATTTAATGATAGGTAGATATCTAGATTTAATTGTGTTAATTTATTGAGTATTTTGAATTTAGTATTAATAAAGTAATGGGTAGTAATAGGTCTGAGGATCATTTAGAGGGCGGAGACCAGGTGGCCATGATGGGACCGCCACTCGTCTGTAAATGTTAGCTACCTCATGATGCTGTACCGTTTGAATCCCCGGTTTGTAGACACCATTAATTTATCTCTCTCCTGATATCTTGTGTAGCATTTTGATGACCTTTGTCGTGTAACTCTGTTTTGTTGTGACTCATTTGACCTTTGCCTGACGTTGTTTTTTTGGGGTCTTACTCGGTTTTTGTTTGAACCAGATTTCGCGGCTTAATAATTCGTTAGCAGGCCTATTCATTTCAAAGATTGGTAAGGATCTCCTAATTTCTCTTCTATACTCGGATTGATAATGTGGTTGTGGGAACCTATGAGTGTTCGCTTGAAGCAACACGGTATACCGTTATTTTCTCGCTAAATAGAAGCTTGCTCGCGTTTTGGGACTGTCGCATCATGGGTTATCTTGCACAATAACGTGGGACTTGTTGATAGCCGAGGCACGGGTCCGAGATAGCCGGTGACGCGCAAATGCACTAGTTTTACGGTAATTTTGAGTAGACAGGTGGCATGGTCACATTGTATTGTCTCCACACAGTGAACTAAATTTGTATTGAGATACTTTGTCTCTCTTTGGTTGGAGCGCACATTGACTCTCCTGTTTTGCGAGTGTTATGACCGTTTAATCGCATTTAATTTTGTGTTGAACTCTTAGAGGTAATTAATTAGTTCATTTAGTTTGAGGGGTGGATGTCATTTGTGGAATCAAAAAGTTAAGCCAGGAGGGGGGATGTTTATGAAGGGAGTCCTGTTTGATATGAGGTTGTTTTGTGACTCTCTTTGTTGAAATGGGTACGTGATATAGGTTTTTTGAGGAGGGGCTCTCATTCTGTTTGTTTAGAGCCATTGCTCAAATTGGTTTATGTATTGCTGTTGTTTTGTCTTGTCGGAGTTTATAGGAGGAACTTTGGGCTGTATTGTTAAGTCATCTTGCATAACTTTTGATTTTTTCAATAGAGAGTGTGGGTTGTGGTTATCATGCATTAAATAGATTAAAGAAGATTTGTTGATAATGGGGGCGCCCTGGGGGACGTCATATATAATCCTTAGGTACGATAGGTGTGGCACCCTTACATAACTCTAGCTGTGCGATCGGGATAGAATGTTTGTCTTTTTTTTTTTTTTATTTTCTTATCATTGATGTTAATTTCTGTATTTAAAACTTTATTTATTAGGAGGTGACGTGGGACTGTGTCGAATGTTATATTTATGTCCATTGCCACTAGGAGAGTGAGAGAGGGCGGTAGATTTTGGTTGTAACCTGTGAGAATGTTTTGTGTCAGGCCGTTAAGTAGTGATGTAGTGGAGTGTTTTGGTTTAAATCCATGTTGTCTATCTGAGAGAGGTGAGGCGATTTCCTCGGAAACTTTGATATATTAAATACGTTAAGTACCTCTAGCAGAGTGAATGGGGGGGGGGAGAGGGGCTTCCTTAGTTGTTCTTTAAATTAGAAGTC
>JABUQX010006895.1:7500-11813 GCA_015478945.1 Trachelipus rathkii
CAAATGCCGCGGCACCCTGTGGGTGCCGCCAGCGTGTGCCAGGGGTGCCGGCACATTTTTTCAATTTTCCCTAAAATTTTGGAGTTAAGTAGCACAATTCATTTAGATAATATGGCAACACCATTATTATGCATCGTCTACTACTCGTCGGTCCTTTTGCTTGTAGTCACGTAGTGCGCTTTATCTCTTCAGGCAGGTTCATCTATGATGGAGAGATTTCTAAAAAAAGAAAAAATGAAATGCAACTGAAGCTTTCATTTATTGTCAGTTTACATATTGCAAAAAACTGAAAAACCGCATACTATTGCCGAGACATTAATTAAACCTTGCCATGAAGGATTTTGTTAGTGCATTGTAGGTTCAGATATGTGCCAGAAACATGATACTGTGCCAGCTATCAAATAATACGTATAAGCATTGCGAGATTAGCACCAATTTCAAAGGGAACAGTCGAGAAAGAAACTTATAAGAGATTGAATACGTGTTTTTTTAGTTTACAGCTTGTGAAATACCAACTAGCGGGGACTTGCATTCTTCTTGTGTTTTTGAGGTACCATTCCAATGCAAATAGAAGAGAACTTTGATGAGCGAGGTGCTTTTGAGACTTGCACCACTGCCGACGAAAATTGTCAAGCTATCGACAAATTTGTACAGGAAAATGGTTTGGAATGGAGCAAGTGTGTGTGATATTTTGCAGTGAGGAGCGCCGCAATTGGTTGGAAAAACGAAGGGGAGCGGTGTCTAGGATAAGCAAATTGGCCAGAATTACGTCACGCAGCAGCCACTGCGTCATTATATATTCCTGGCAAACAAGAAAGATGAAACAAGATTTTTAAAAAAGGTCGTTACTGGAGATGCTATGAAGATAATTAATCATGTTAAGAGCCGAACGCTTCAAACACGCCTTTTAAAACTTACCGCCGAAGATATGGATATGGATCACTTCCACCTCTTGCTGCACACAGAAGTGCGGTGGCTTTCAAGGGGAAAGATTTTAGCCAGGCTGTTTGAACTAAACGATGCATTGGTGGTCACATTTACAGAGCAATCTTTTATTCAAAAATTAACTGATGTCGATTGGCAGCTTAAATGTGATAACTTTCCGACCATATCTCGGAAAAAAACTAAATGAAACCACCAAATCTCTTCAAGGGAAGGGAGGAGCACAATTAGACAAAATAAAAGGCCTGCGCAAAATTTTTATTTTTATTTTTTGAAGCGTGTGTTAAGAGCAGAGAAATCTCCAACTTTCCTCGGTTGCAAGAATTTGTCAAAACAAATGAGATCCATCTTCAACCGAACTTCCTCGAAATTATTACTGCCCACATGGAAGGTTTGGAAAAAAAACATTGTTGAGTATTTTCCCGATATTGATTCTGAGGATGTCTACAGCTGGATGACAAACACATTTTCGTGTGACCCGAAACGTAAACCTACTGGGATGACAAATGAAACTTTTCAAAATCTGCTGGACATCAGTGAAGACAGCACTTTGAAACTTAAATACCACGAAGGGGGCCAAGAAGAGTTCTGGATGCAAATGTATGCAGAAAACAATGCTGTTGGCAAGATTGCATTAAAAAGACGTGCGTTTTATCCACTTATCTATGCGAGTCTGCATTCTCAACGTATGCTTACATAAAAAACAGATACAGGAGTAAACTTTCAGCGTCAAATGATTTAAGGGTAAAATTGACAAAACTTCCCATAAACTTAAAGAAAATAATGAAAAATTCATTAAAACAGTTTCATTCTTCACATTAAAGGTAAATGAGCATTAAATTTGCATTGTGTTTTTTTGTTTTCCTAAGACCTAAGACTAAGTACTCAAACCAATTTAAGAGTAGGTGTGCCGCGATTTTTTTTAGCACAACAAGGGTGCCGCGGTGAAAAAAGTTTGGGAACCCCTGCCCTAGAGTACGCATGACATATGCCCAATCTGCGGAGAATTATTTCACACTCCTTGTGAAAATACACCTAACTGTAGAAACTGTGGAGGACCCCACAGTGCTTCTTTCTTCAAATGCCCGTCTTACCTGTTTGAACAGGAGGTTTTGGAATTATGTACCATACAAAAATTGAGCAGGAGAGATGCTATACGCCAGCTCAATGAAAAATATCAGACAAATCAAAGTCAATCTTACGCCACAATTACAGCTGCCACCACGCCTCCGCGTGTTAAACCGCCAACACAACCCCATCCTACCAGAACTCCTCTCCTAAATTCCAGTGAAACTCAGGCAGTTACTGCAACCTGTCTGCCTGTATTGCCCACACTGCCAACTCTTCAAATAGTACAAAAGCAGCCCTTGATTCAATCTCCCGCCCAAAAAGCCATCAACAACCCTATCCCGAGTACTGGCTCTCAACAAACCAGCAATGAAACTAAACTGGTTCATCCAGTACAAAATTTGGAAAACACTTCCTGCCAAGACACACTATCCCATACTTACCAAAATAGGTTCACCAAACTTATGCAAGAGGACGGTTTCTTTGTCCCTTAATTCGCCTCCCACTAATGCAAAGGAGGACGGTTTTCTTTGTCCCTTAATTCGCCCGCCACTATTATTCAAATCCCTGGAAAAGAGTTTCTAAACACACATAAAAGAATAGTCGCCGAAGCTAAAGATTATTTCGTTAAAATACAAAACATCCGAATTTTTAAAACAAAACACATTGACCCCCAGACGTAAAAAATACAACTCAGAAGAGACCTTGCCATAAATCTACTCAAGAGTTAAAGCAAGCGCTTCACAGAATTGTTACTCAAACAATCACGAGTTGTCTGAACAACCCAACAATTCAACCTGCTAAATAGTCTGCAAGATAATTCTAGCTCTTCCGAATCTTCCTATAACTCTTCTCCCGAATTTCCTATATCAGCACACTCTAAGGGATTCTATACCCTAGAAGATGAACTGGATAATAGCTCCCAAATGAAGCTTGATGTGATGACCAATTCTCTTTCTAATGCTTCCTGCACTTCCGAGAAAAGTGAATGGAAAACTGTCCAACGTAAACGTCGCAAGCGCTCTAAGCGTTCTGGGTCTGTTGGAGGCATGAAGAGTGACCCAGAGGTCCCCACTCTCCAATCAAACTGTCCAATCTCCCAAAATCAATCGCAAGATGAATTACTGGCAAAATCTCCAATATCAGACCTTGTCAATCCAACAAATCCTATATTGGAACCCAATTTAGTAACCCCAACACATTCTCATAAAGATGACACCCTTACGGTGACACCTTCCTCCCCCATTTCCATAGAGACAATTTCATATCCCTCACACATTTCTGAATCTGCTTGTTTGGCAGATACTGATACTGCTTCCATTAATAAACATCAGCATTTCGGTTGTTCTTCCAACGACCAACCAAACCCATACAATAATATGGATTCGGTTGAACTCAACTTATCCCGTATTTATGGTGAAGCCCCCCCCCCACCAAATACAACTGAAAACTCCTTCCCAAAAGCAGTCGTACAACCCAAATCTCCGTTGTATGACTATTCTTTACCACCAGGATTTGTTGCTCCTCCCCGTCGAGATCCACGTATCAGCCTTTCCTCTTCACTTGAATCTACCTCCAATACTACCCCTAGTCACATAGAGACAATTGTCTCAAAAAGACTAACATCATAACACTTATAAACATCCAGCATGGGCCACTTTTCTTCAAGGAATTGTAGTTGGCCTACTATTCTAATTTCGAGAACTGTTCAACTAATAAATATATGTACACCAAAATGCATATGTTTACAGGAACTTCGACTATGTCATCGCGACTTCCTACAACCTTCGGAATATAAATCGCCGCTAACCTTATAGAAAGAGGTGACAATGATAGGGAGGTGCAGGAATACTCATTCACAAATCTGTCCCCTATTCCCCAATCCCTCTCCAAACTAAACTTCATGCAGTAGCAGCACGAATTCACTCGTCCACCGACCTTACTATCTGCTCAATCTACTTGGCTTCGAGTAGTGAATTTACTAAGGTCGACTTAGCTGATCTTTTCAAACAGCTCCCTACTCCGGTTGTTATACTAGGAGAATTCAACCTCCACCACCCCTTTTGGGGCGACTCTGTCACTTCGTCAAAGTCCAATATCCTTGTAGATCGTCTAACTCCCTTTTCCCTGGGATGCCTTAACACATGACTCCCTACATATAAACGTTTAGATTCACATACTTCTTCCTGTATTGATATTTCCTTTTGTTTCCATCATCCCCTTATGGATCGCTTTGCCT
Organism: Trachelipus rathkii; assembly: GCA_015478945.1. NCBI lineage: Eukaryota > Metazoa > Arthropoda > Malacostraca > Isopoda > Trachelipodidae > Trachelipus > Trachelipus rathkii. The sequence goes on from JABUQX010006895.1 coordinate 11,750, forward strand.
GGTCCCGCTTTGATTATTTATACGGCAGTGACCATTACCCAATAGCTTTAAATGAGCTTGTACT
>JABUQX010006896.1:2500-5000 GCA_015478945.1 Trachelipus rathkii
TCTAATATTATGTTTTCAATTAAAGATACACTGGGCAAATTGTTAGATATATGTCTAAGATAAATATTTGAAATTGTGATCATTATAAACAGTTGTTCAGTTCATCCATTGCGGGTTTTTTTTGGCGACCTGTGCTGTGATCCCATTTCAACTTCCATAACCCATTCGCTACTAAATCTTTCATTGGCTTGAGATCTCTCAGAATATTACACAACTATCTTCATATGGCACATTACACCCGTTCGGTATGACAAATTGCAAGGAAAATTTAAAAACCTCTCTCCTAATGCTGATATTAAATCATCCAAAAATGGTATAAAAATGGATGTGCGATAATAAGTCTGTGGGTCGGAAGTAGGAATGTTGGGTCTGTATTTTTGGAATTTGTTAATTCTTGGTACAGCAATTTCAATACTCAGTTCAGATTCAGATGCGCTTACACATTCTTCAAAAATCAGCTGAAATTCTAATGTTGCATTTTCTCTGATGGTTTCAAGTTTAGTTTTAACTAATGGACTTACGAGATTTGTTCCTGACAGCGACGAATTATATAAAATTAATTTAACTTCTGCACTTTATATTATTATTAACGGATATGATACTTAAAAATTTTTAGTGTCTAGAAAATTTCGGGGGGGGCTCTGGTCTCCCCCTAAATACGCTATATATATATATATATTATAATATATATATATATATATATTATTATATATAATATATAATAATATATATATATATATATATATATATATATGGTGAAACTAAAGAAGTTACCCGCATGATATCTCGAAAACTAAGATAGGTACAAGAAAACTGATAACATATATGGAATCAGCGTATGAAATTTGTATGGAAAATGAAAAAAAAAAATTTTATTTTTTTTTTTTATTTTTTTTTATATCTCCAAAACTACGATAGGTACAAGAAAACTAGTAACATATTTAGAATCAGCGTATGAAATATGTATGAAAAAGAGATTTTTTATTTTTTTTAACTAAAAGAATACCCCAGGGTAAACCGCAAAGATGCAAAGAGTCGGGGTCTCTCGGCCTCCTGGGGGACGACGGGGTAGGACTATTTCCCCCCCTCCGGGGAGGGTCTCCGGAACCCCCGCTCTTTGGTATTTGGGTGTCGCGGGGGTTCCTCCGCCCCTCCCCTACGGGGTATGGAAAACGTCCCCCCCTCTGTCCCACCGTCGGCTCGAGCCCCCTAAAAAAAATTTTATACGCTGATTCCAAATATGTTATTAGTATAAAAAAAAAATTCTCCTTTTTTTCATACAAATTTCGTACAAATTTCGTACGCTGATTCCATATATGTTATTAGTTTTCTTGTACCTATCGTAGTTTTGGAGATATAAAAAAAAATTAAAAAAAAAAAAGTAAAAATTTTTTTTTTCATTTTCCATACAAATTTCATACGCTGATTCCATATATGTTATCAGTTTTCTTGTACCTATCTTAGTTTTCGAGATATCATGCGGGTAACTTCTTTAGTTTGGCCATATATATATATATATATATATATTATATATATATATATATAATATATATATTATATATAATTATTATATTATATATATATATATATATATATATATATATATATATATATATATATATATATATATATATATATATATATATATATATATATATATATTTTATATATAATATAAATATATATACAACAACATATATTATATATATATATATATATATATATATCTATATATATATTATATATATATATATATTATATATAGTATATTTCTCCCAGGTAAACTTTCCTTTAAGGAGGTTAACCGATATATCGAACGAGCGATGTAATCGATTTTTTTCGATTATTTCAAGGCAATAGAGCGACAAGGTTGCCAATAACAGTTTTTTTCTTTTTTTTAAACTAAAGGAATACCCAAGATTAAATCGCCAAGATGTCAAAGAGTCAGGGTCTCTCGGCCTCAGCGGGGGACGACGGGGGGACTTCGTCCCCCCCTCTGTCCCACCGTCGGCTCGAGCCCCTTAAAAAAATAAAAAAAAAAAAAAAATTAAAACAAAATTAACATATAAAAATTAACATGATATAATAAAGCAACATGTGGCAACTTTTTCTCTTCTTCTATTGGAGTTTAAGTTAACACGTCACAGTGCATGGCTAGACGATTAGTGTTCAGCGATATTTCGAAATCTGTATTTTTATGTAACATCCTTTTAAAGGGAAAGTGCCTATATATATATATATTTGAATAAAAATATATAAATTAAATAATATATATATAATAATATATTACATATATATATATATATATTATATATATTATATATATAATATATATATATATATATGGAGAACTATACATATTTATGTGAATATATATATGGCGAAAAAAATTTGACGAAGATACAAATGTATATCACATTTATAATAATAATAATAATAATAATAATAATAATAATAATAATAATAATAATAATAATAATAATAATAATAATAATAATAA
>JABUQX010006896.1:10000-12500 GCA_015478945.1 Trachelipus rathkii
CTGCCTCCTTCCGGTCTCCAGTCCCACCTCCTCCTGGCCACCCTGCCACGCTCCATCCTTTCCAAATGTCCCCACCACCTTAGTCTTGCTACATCTACTTTGTTAATAATAGGTATTACTCCTATACCTTCTCTAATTCTTTCGTTTCTCACTCTATCCCTCCTGGTCTTTCCGGCCATCGCTCTCAATACATTCATTTCAGCAGTCTGCACTCTGCTCTCCTCTCTTGTTGTCATACTCCATGTTTCCGCCCCATACAGAAGAACCGGTGTTAAAATACTCTCGAAAATTATCTTCTTCACCTCCCCTCCAATCTCATTATCCCTGATGATAGGATACAAAGCTCTAACTGTTCTCCCGTACTTATCAATTCTGCTCGCAATCTCCAAGGCACTTCCTCCCTCTCTACCAAACATTCCCCCAGATACTTGTATTTCTCTACGTTTTTAATCACCACACCATCCACCTCCACCACCAACTCTTCTCCCTCCTCTCTACTAACTATCATAATTTCTGTTTTATCTACGTTCATGCACAGGCCCGCTTCTCTCAGTTTACTATCAAAAGCCAACACCACCCTCCTCAGTTTATCTCCGTCTTCACTCCAGCACGCCAGATCATCCGCATAAGCCATCACATCTCCATCCAAGTCCTCCACCTCCTCCCTCACTGCCCTTAATAACTACATCCAAATATGCTACAAACAGAATTGGTGACAATACACTTCCCTGCTTAACGCCAGCTCCCACCTCAAACCATTTCTCGTTTTCATATCCCGTTCTTACATTACATTTGTCATTTTTATACATACTCTCCAAAGCCTTTCTTAAGTAACCACCCACTCCGTAATCTCTCTCTAAAACCTCGAACAATTTCTTCCTAGGTACTGAATCGAATGCCTTTCTCAGATCTATAAATGCGATGTATGCCTTTTTGTTGTATTCTATTATCTTTTCCGTTATCATTCTCAGGGCGAACATAAGATCTGTGGTGCTTCTATTCGCCCTGTACCCATACTGCTCCTCTCCAAGTCTGGGTTCCACAATTGCCCTCACTCTTCTTTCAAGTATCCTTTCGTATACTTTTGCCAGATGGTCCAATAACGAAATACCTCTGTAATTATTACATTCACCCACATCTCCCTTTCCTTTATATATTGGTATAATGATGGTTTTTCCCCATCCCTCTGGAACCTCACTTTCTCTCCAGCACTTGTTGATAAACTTCAACACTGCTTCCTTCACACCCTCTCCTCCCTCTTTTATTAATTCTATGGGCAATCCATCTTCTCCCGGGGCCCTTCCATTGTTCATTTTCCTTAAGGCCTCCTCCAGCTCTTCCCTGGTAATTACCCCTGCTTCCTCCCCTGGTCTCACTTCTCCTCCCTCTTCCTCCATTTCCTGACCCTCCTCACCCAGAAGTTTTCCAAAATATTCTGTCCATCTCTTATTTATATCTTCCGGTCTTATTAACACTTCTCCCTGTTCATCCTTTATGCTCGCTACTTTTTTCTTTGATCCCCGATAAGTCTTTGCTAATCGAAAGATTTTCTTCCTTCCTCCCCTCACGTCCTCCCTCAGCTCCTCCGCTACAATTTTTGCTGCCTCCCTCTTTGCTCTTCTTTTCACACTCTCCGCCGTGTTTCTGGCCACCACATACAGAGCTCTTGACTGAGCCGTTCTGTCTCTTAGCCACTCTCTCATTTTTACTGTCTTCTCCCTCACCACTCCTCTAACCTCTTCATTCCACCATCGTGTATGTCTTTTTCGCGTTCCTCCTATCCATCTTCTTCTGAGGGTTTCATCTGCTGCTTTCATTACTACATTCCGAATGTCATCCACTATCTCCGCATTCATCATCTGTTCCATGTTTACATTCAATCTTTCTTCATATTCTTGCCTCTTTCCCTGCTCTTTCAGTACCTCCATTTTAATCACGCTCCTTTTCTCCCCCGCCTGCAACCTCTCCGCCTTCATTCTTAAATCCGCCACCAACAATCTGTGATCAGAGTCCATAGACACTCCCGGCAATACCTTTACATTTTGCACTATTCTCCTATCTGATGAAATGATATACTAATCTATGACCGATTTCTGGTCAAATTTGTCTGTTGTGCTATTCCATCTGTACCTTGTAAACCTGTGTGAATCTCTTTGCTTGAAAAAACTATTCATGATTTTCATATCCTTTCTCATGCAGCAATCTATCAAGGCCTCTCCCTCCACGTTCCTGACCTCCTCTCCATACGGCCCCAATATCCTCTCCACTTCACTTCTTCTCCTCCCCACTCTTGCATTAAAGTCTCCCATCAGCACAAATATCTCATTTTCTCTTCTTCCCACCTCCACCCTCTCTTCCATCATTTCCATAAACTCTCTTTTTTCCTCCATTGTGTGCCCCTGCTGTGGTGCATACACCTGAAACAAGTATAATTTTTTCCTTTTCATCTTGAAACTGCATGACAAAGGCCTTTCATGTATACACTCTACACCCTGCAAAA
>JABUQX010006897.1:0-15000 GCA_015478945.1 Trachelipus rathkii
TTATATAATATATTATATATAGTATATAATAATATATATATATATATATTAATAATATATAAATATATATATATTATATATATATATATATATATTATATTAATATATATATATATATATATATATATATATTATATATTATATATATATAATATATATTATATAAATAACACATTAATATATATATATATTAATATATATAAATATATATATATATAGATATATATATGATATATATAGTAATATATAATATATAATAAATATAAGTTAATAATACATATACTCATATACATAATTATATATAATATATATATATAAATTTATATAAATATATTATATATAATATATATGAATATATATATATATTATAATATAATACATATATATTAATATATATAATATTAATTATATATTATATATATAAAATATATATATATAGTATATTAATATATATATAAATATATAATATAATGAATATATATAATATATATATAGTATATATTATATATTAATATATAATATATATAGTATTAATATATATATATATATTATAAACATACAACACATATATAATATATATATATATAATATTATATATATATTAATGAGTATATCTATAATACTATAATATAATATAAAATATAGTTTATATATAAATATAATTAATAATTATAAATATATACTTATATATATAATATATATAATATCACACACATATATATAATATATATATATATATATAATTATATATTAATTATATATATATATAATATATTAATATATATATATATAATATATATATATATATTATTATTAATATATATATATAGTATATATAATATATATATATATATATTATATATATATATAGTATCAAGTGAATTATATTATTATTAACTATTATTATTATATATACTATAACTAAATATATATATATATAATATAAATATTTATAAAATATATAATATTTATAATATAAAAATATATATTAATATAAAAATATATTTTATAAATAAATAAAAATATATATATATTAATATCAATATATTTATTAATAGTATATAATTATTATATTAAATATAATATATAATATATATATAATATATAATATATTAATTATATAAAATATATTATAATATATATTTATTATATATATATACTAGTATATAAATATTAATATATGAGTGTATATAAATATATATATATCACTCAACAAAACTATTAAAATATATTAAAATAGGTATGAGAGAGAGAGTTATCAAAATATGTAATATTTAATATAATAATTAATATTATATTATAATATAATATTATTAAGTTATAAGATATATATATAAATATATATAATATAATATATGTATTATACTAGTAGACATATAGTGGTCACACCACTCACTATGTTAAAATAATATATATAGTTAATATAATTCATAACTATATATTATATATATATATATATATATATATATATATATTATATATATATATATATAATATATAGCAATAGTAATATGAGTATATAAATTATATATATATAATATTAAGTATATATTGATATGTATATATATATAATAATATATATATTATAAGAAATATAATATTATATATTATATTATATATAATATATATATTAATATGATATATATAATATATATTTTAATATATATTAATAATAATATTAATAATATATAAATTATAATTATATATATATTAATATTAACTTATATATAATATATTATATAATCTGACTATAAGAGCTATAAGTAAATGTATTATATAACTATATATATTAATATATATATCTATATATGATATATATATATATATTACTATCTAATAATTAAATATTATATAATATATATATATATATTAATATTATAATTATATATATATATATATATTAAGTACTATATATATTTATATAAATTAAATAATAATATAAATTATAATAACTATTATAATAACTATATATATATATTTACTATTATATATATATTTTAATTATAATATTATTATTATATATATATTAGATAAATATATATATATATTAGTTAGTTAAATATTAATATTAGATATATTATTATTATATATATATATATATATATAATATATATTATATATATATAGTATTAATAATATATAGTTATATATATACTATATGTATATATATATATTATAATTATATATTAATATAATATGATATATATATAAGTATATTATATATTATATATATATATATATTAATATATATAAATAATAATATACCTAGTAAAAGGTTACATTAGGTATATAAGTATTTTAAAGAGCATGACGTAGTTGATAACTGTGTGTTGGATAGAGGTAGTTATAATTCTGGATACCACTATGTGCAACTCTAGATGCAGCTGCGCAATTACTTCTCCAATGATGATCTACAACACCACTATGTTCTAGAAAAGACATCTAGCTTTTAATATGGAGTATTTTTCTTTATTATCCGCAAACTGCCTCACAATAAAGAAAAAATTGGAGTAATAATGACTTTATAAATATATTTAATTAAAAATATATAAATGAAATAATATAATAAAATAAATTAAATTATAAATAAAAAAATATATAATATGATAATAAATAAATAATAATAATAATAATAGATAATAATCAATAATAATAATAATAATATAAATAATTAATATATAATAATAAGTATAAAAAATATTAAATATAATATAATAATAATAAGTAATATATAAATTTATAATTACAATACAATATCTATTAATACAAATTAATAAAATAGTAATAATGTAGTTAAATTTAACCTTAAAATTATAATATTAATTGTAGGTAATGGAAGTCATAATATATATCTTAAATAAAGCGTTCGAACTTAAGTATTCACTTCATTTTAATCAAGATTAAATTAATTAATATTAATTAAATAAATTATAATAATGAATAAATTAATAAATAATTAAAATAATATAAAAATAATATATAATAAATTAATAATAATAGATAATTAATTTATAAATTAAAATATCTATTAGCTATAATCTTTTTCATAATGAGAAATTATAATTAATTATAAATTAAAATAAATAATTAATTAATTATTGAAATAATAATAAGTAAAATAATTAATTATAAATTAATATAAATAAATTTAATTAATTAGCAATATTCCAAGAATAGACATTTAATAAGGGAATATATAATAATTAAATTAAATAAATTAATAATAATATAAATATAAATAATAATATATATAATATAATAAAAATATGTCATACCATTCAAAAGTGGATTAAAAATTACTTAAATAGTATTAAACATATAATTATTAATATACTTTTTATTTTTAATTAGATATATAATAATTATATATATATATATATATATATAATAGTATATATATATATATATATATATTATATATTAATATATAATTAATTAGTCTGTTATATAATATATATATAATATTATATATATATATATATATATATATATATATATATTATATATAATATAATATATAATATATATAATAAATATATATATTAATATATATATATATATTAATATATTAATATTAATATATATATATATATTATATATATATATAGTAATATATATATAAGTATATATAATAGTATATATATAACATATACATAATTTCTATATATACATTAATAATATTATATATAAATATATATATAATTAATATATATATATATATATATAATATAGTATATATATAATATATATATATATATTAATATATATATACATATATATATTAATATATAATTATATAAATTAATATATATTATAAGTATATATATATAATATAATAATTATATATATATATATATATTATATTAAGTATATATATATATATATATATAATATATATATATTAATATATATATATAAATATAGTATTATAATTATTTATCGAAATAGTTCTAGTCGCCCCTTAACAGCTTATTTCTCAAAAAAGTATAATGTAGAAGCTATAGGTCTGATAACTATGGAATATAATCATATATATGTTGTTTAAAGAAAATAATTCATATAGAAACCTTTGAGTAGTATAATTTTACAAAGTCTGGTAGGATGTTAATATATAGAGGGGGATCCTAGCCTACTCAGTAGGGTCGATTACGGATATTGAGCGTACTTACGCCTTTGTTGCGTGTGAATCTGAGAGAGTCAATAGATATAGAGCCTTAAATATGCAGTTTGGGTTATTTCGAGCGTGATGACGTGAATTCATATTATGATACCCCTCACCCCCCTCCATCACCCCGTCGAGATGACTAGGAGATTAACGTCAAGTCAGCGCTGATAATAGTAGCAGTATCGCTAGTGCACTCTATATACACACACATATTATATTATTATTTAAATTTAATATTAATTATTTAATTATATTATTTATTAATATATTATTATTACATTATAATTAAATTATTATAATTATTAATAATTATTATTATTATTATTTAATTATTATTATTATATATTATTTATTATTATTATATATTAATTTTAATATAGGACGTAATAGATTCGTCTTATAACCTCAGAAGGAACGAATCTTGTAGAGTCAGCCAAATCAGATATCTACATGTAAGGAATCGTATTATTTTATACGCAACTCTGTGAGTATTCAGTATAGATATACCGTGCACTACGGTTCGGCTCAATACTCTATGAGACTCAAATAATCATATACTATAATATAAGGTTAGAGTATCCGTATTGGGTTATAATATATATTTAGGAATGGGTGTTATATATAGTGATAGTATAAGTATTCAATCGTACAGAAGGAAGATTACGAAACCTATAACCTAGGGGGTCATTCCGCGAGGGGGAGCCCACCCCTCTACTTAAATAAATTGAAATTGTTCGTTAAGAATGACTTGAGTGAGACTTGGAGAATATAAGGATTCGGATTCGGTGTAGTAATCGGATAGATCAGAGAGTTTATGGAAGTTGGATTCGGATTCGGAGTTATCTAGAGATCACCACCCGTCAAGGGGGTGATCCGCTTCCTTATGGAAAAAAGAAGTAAAAAATGCATGGTAATATGTAAAAATCAGAGGAGGAGAGATATATATAATAAGTAAATAAAAGAAAGCAAAGGTAAAGGTAAGGAAAAGAAAGAATGAGGAGAAGGAAGAAGTAATTGAGAGAAAGGATTTATTAATATTATTGATAGTTATTTATATTATTAAATTAATATAAATTTATAGATTTAATTATTATATATTAAATATATATATTAATTATATTATATATTATTATATTATATTATTATTATTTATTATGTAAATGATTATTTAGTGACTCACTGGACTCACTCAGCTTAAGTTACTTAATATATATTGGAGCTTACGATATTATTTATTTACAATAAAGAGGATTATATATATTAAATAGAGTGAATTATTATGAGTATATGTGAAGTTATATAAAAATATTAATGATAAAGAGGTGAGTATTATAAGTAATATATATGGGGATGGTAAACTTCGAGATATTAATAGAATAGAAAATTATACTATAATACCCCCTGGGTCCCCCCAAAGGGGGACCCCCCAAATCCATTCACATAATAATAATATAAATAAATACATGAAAGTGTAATAATTAACTCGATATATAGTGATTGAAAAATATATTATTGAGTGAGAATATTAATATTAATGAATAATCATGATGTTATATAGTTCTAAGAAATTATGAATAACACTTATATTGTGAGAGTAATGAATATTATATTAAATAGTGAATAATTCTTAAGGTGAGAAGTATATTATGTGGACATCCGAGTGTGAACTACACGTGGAGATGATATGGCTGGAAATGCCAACATTAATAAATGCGGTAGTCCAATGAGATATTAATTAAAAATAATTAAAAGATATACGCTCCCCATCCACACTCCCAATACGGATATAATAATATAATTAATAAATAATAATAATAAAATAATAAATAGAAAAAATAAAAACTAATATAATAATTTATATCATGATGAGAGTATATTTTTTATATAATAGATAGAATGGGGTTACATCACACTCATAATATAAATAAATAATAAGGTGAATTATAATCAGAGAGAGAATCCCGTAGATCTCGAATATAATATATATATAGGAGTATTATAATGATCCACAGAGTAATAATAGATGAGTATTGAGATCATAAGGACACTCACCAATTATATGATGAGGATGGAGTGGTACATTTGAAACTTAGAGAAAAATAGAAGCATCCAAATAATAAAGTGAGAGTGATGCATAAAACTGAAGACGAAGGAGAAGATAAAGTACATGAATGAAATATAGAAAGATGATATAAAATAATAGAAGGAAAGAGATGTGAGGATGAGAATAGAAGAATCATGACTCAGTTAGAGTTATGATTATCTGGAGATGACTGCAATCTGATGTCGAGTGCCTTTAGTAGTTTAGTATAAATATTGAGTATTGTTGATAATGATTAATTACATTATATAATATTATGGATGTCTTTATTTAATATTGATTAGTTTTATTTATGTAGTAATTACTCCACTTGTATGAATAATTTTTCGAGAAAATATATTAATGGATTCAAGTAACAATCAATGTAATAATAATTAAATAATAATATATATATAATTTATATATATATATAAATATATTAAAATTAAAATAAATTTTCATTTATACACATTTTATGTTTATTAAATATTACTAAATATATTTAATTAATTCAGTTTAATTTATAAATCCATAACCATCTTAATTCTATTTAAAGTTTATATAAGTTTCTTGCAGTTATTTAATTAATATTATCTATTATTATTATTATATTATATTATATAATTATTAGCTATATTAATTTATATTATTTTTTATTTTTACATTTTTATTATCTTTTGGAATGTTTGATGACATTTCAAATCATTAAAGTATAAAATGCCTTTTCTTATGGTGGGTAGTTCTGGACCATGGAATATGAAGCTGCTTTTTATTATATCTATTTCTGAAGTATCCTTCCAGTTCCAATCTGCAGGGTCACTCGCAACTGAATGTTTCTTCAAGAATTTCATTTCAATCTCACTAACATCACTGTTGTCATCATGTCTGAATATATTTATTATTTATAATTTCTTTAAATTATTATTATTATAATTAATAGTAGTTACAGTAATTTTCATAACTTATTAAATTATTATTTTTAGTGTCAAAAGTCGTTTGCGGCCTTTTTTATAGTTCAGTTTTTAGCTATTATTTATTAAATTAAACGCTTTTATGAGCAAATAGTAGTTTTCAAAGAAAGATAAATTATTATATTATTATTCAATTATATTATTATTTCTTAGAAATGTAAGAATATTGTTTAATTTATTTATTTTTAGTATTCCAGACAGTAGAATATTTGGTTAAGAATTTCAAAGCATATATGTATTCCAATCCATATTAGTTATTCTCACTTAATACATTAACTTAATTAATGAGTTTATTTAATATTATTATATATATTATTAATCTATATGAGTTATTTATTAATTTAACAATTATCACACTCTCATTTTATAATCTTTATTATAATTTATTATTATTATTATTCATTAGTTTTGGGTGGGTCACCTTAAGGCGAACATTATTACTGTGAGTGTAAAAGTCATTGCATTAATTATATTAATTCTGTTACAGACAGAACTTCTACAGTATCTGTTCTGTTTGAGATTATATTATAATATTGTGTCATTACATTATATTAATTATTTTAGTTACATTAATTATTGATTATCATGAATTAATATTATATATTTAGCAGATCTGAATTCAAATACACCTTTATGTATTTACATTCGTTAAGTAAGTTAATTATATTAATACTTGCACTTAATAATTTAAACAAAGGTCCAAATAACTTATTCAACTTCAATTATAATTATTAACTTAACATATATTATTATTAATCACAATATAATCTATATATAATTCTCTTATATCAAACTTAATTTATTATTCATAATCACTCTCAATATACATCTAATACAATTTAGATTTAATATTTATTATCTCAAAATTTATAGCTATAATCTACTTATATTATCTCATTATACTATCTAGTCATATATATATCACTTATATATGGAGTTAAGACTATAACATAAGTAAAATGATTTTAAACATACTTATTGTTAATAAGTTCATAAATCTCACTTATATGACATTACAATATACTTATTAATAATCTAAAAATCAAACTCTAATAACTTACACAGAAGTGAAGACAATCATATATATCTGGCGAACAAATATAGAACTTAATAATTATTTAATATTCTGATAATAATACACGGTCGGGATAAGTATAAGAGACTAAATTATATGGCTCATTATGTTCTATAAATACTAAGAAAAATTAATTTAATATTGTAAAAGAGTGTTATGATTAAAATATAATCAATACAGTATAAACAACCATAAAGATTTATATTTTAAATATATTAATTATATATCTAAATTAATAAGAACATAGGATCATCACATAACTTTAGGTACGTTCTATATATTCATCTCTAAAGATTCAATACACCTATAATATTTTAGAAGGAATTGATTAGCGTTATAATAAGGCCTTTCAGTACCACTAAAAAATACCATTTTTATTTTACGGTACATAATTTATTAGTATATTTCTCAAGTACATCAACACCTATATACTCATTATTACTACTCATACAAGAGAGATAGATAAAACTCATCAAAGTCATGATAGTTATTAAACATAGTCAATTCCTTGTATATATGCATTATATATATCGGGAACCACATGTTTCGGTGTTAAATATCTATAATAGATTACTAACACCAATGATGCATATATTTGTCAATAAATTTTTGATATTACACCAAATTCCATATAGTAGTCGAGCATATATTCGTATATAAAAGAAAGTGGTCCATTGTTTAAATTTTTTATCTACTATCTTTTATTTTAAGCAGCTGTTGTCTTAAGTGACTATTATTAATTATTCTCATGTGATAGTTCGAACTGACAATATAATATTAGATAACCTATACTATGATGCGATAGAGGTCACAACTATAATCGAGTATGGGTTTTACCAGTAGCGGTACGTACATCATAGGTTTTAATTATATGTCACCACGAACGTAGAAATAACACACGTTCTATTCTATTAGAACCACTACGTTGTCTTCCAGTTAATATAGTATAAATATTTCACTAAGCGTTTGATCTTTATCGGATAAACAAACACTTATCTCTAAAACTATTATACCCCATATTAATGCATGACACTACGAAAATGATACAGATATTTATGAAATGATCCATCATGCAAACAAAACGAATTAAAATGAGTCTATATATTTGATACCCTAATGGCAGGAATATATATACAACGTATACGACTGCATTTGGTTTACGATTAAATTTAAATGACACATCGTTGGGAAAGTTGGTAGAATAACGAACACTCTTGTTGTAAAGATATCAACAACAAGGAGTGTAGAGTGTGAGAGAAGTATCAATCGTGAGTGCCTACCAGTAACTAAGCGAAAAAATGCTCCTAATATACGACAGAAATCGTATATGAAGTAAAATCACAACCCTTTAATAGCGTATAATTAGAGATCTTTCTTTTCAACCGCAATCATGAAAGAAAAAGTAAAACATGAATAATACATACGCACGAACGAACCATATCATTTCAAAAGGGTATATATATGCTCAGTTAGACAACAACATCAAACAACAATACAACAACAACAACAATCAAACAACAAACTAACAATAACAATAATAATAGTATAACAAAATATATATACAGTTCTATTATATACAACCATACGTGAGATTAATATGTCTAAAACGTTAAATAATTGTTTGTCAACATTTAAATTAAGACTATAACATAGCAATTAACAGAAACTAAAGAATATTAAATATAATAAATGTATCAATAACTAAAAATTCTAACAACTAACCTTTACTCATAGAATAAACAAATCATAACATTAAACTATGATTACCACATACTTAACAGATACAGTAATAGTAACCTAGCACAAACGTAACATAATAAAAACGTAACTATTCTAACACTTTATATCTAAAGCAATATATCTCTAACATATATTTATTATTGTATATAATCAATGTTAATATATTTTAACATAATAACTAAACTGATTTATACCGTTAGTACATTTAAGTAAGTATCATTTCGGATAAACAATTAAAAGCACAAATATATGAGTTCCTTTATGAATATATATATATAACTAACTACATCGAAATATTATTAGCTTAACTTCACTAAAAGCTATTAGCATCAAATAAACTTAACATTAAATCTATAAACGCAACTAAGAATATATATAGTATGTCGATATGTGTAGGACCGGAAACGCGTAGTATCATAAATGATGAGAAATGGAGATGAATGGAAGGGTGCCCTACCTATTATATGCGGATGATTGTTTGTGGGCGGATCTGAAAAGAGTTTGAGAGGATTGGTAGAGAGATTTGGACAGCTTCGGCTGGTATGAGAAAATAAGGAGGGGTATTTCAGACTATAGTAAATCCGTATGGAATAAATATATGCCGCTTACTTGAGCTATAGGAGGAGTAAATCACAGTCAGCGTCTAATCAGGAGTGTGAATTTATTGTTAGTCATATGCAAGTATGCTCGAGTATATGTTCCCACAGCAGCTGGAGCAAAAGTGTCTGAGTTTAAATTTTAGGGTATGTGTTTTGTCTATCTGAGAGAGGCAGTATACGGATGCAGGCCCACAGGGAGAAGATTAACCGCATTGCAGCTAACAAATCAACTATTTATAGTCGAAAATAGGGTAGGAGGAGACGCAATCTTGATCACTAGGTGACATACCAAACATATCTAGAATCTAGAGAGGTAAGCGAGCACATTCCATATTCGATCGCAAATGTTCAAGTCGTTTTGGAGGAGATTGCGCATACATACGAGAATTGACCTACTGAAAGTGAAGAGAAACGATGAGTTTTAGGTACAGATGGAGGCACAAAGATCTAAATAGGGTGAATACCTAACGATTGAAGAGAGGAAGGCGGGTTTTGTATGGGGGAGACCACATGGAGTTAGATCGTGTAACCTACGCACTCTCGGCCAGGGTGATATCTGAAATACAGAATCCGAAATTTACAATCTGGAGTCGATGGTAGTACCACTACTGAGGATCCATTTACGAAATAGAGCTCTATGCGTGATTTCTGTCTGCTTGACGAACAACTCTTCACCAGTTGATATTTAATGGTATCACACATTGTCATAGGGTATGTAGATGGGACGGTTTTAGCATAGAGCTTACGGTCTTAATACTCTTACTAGTACGTTGATACATATGTTCTCTTCCTATCTTTCATCACTCACAGAGTATCTAATGCTTATTATCACACACACCGATGTCCTTGTAGCTCGCGCAGCACATAAACCCAGGGGCGGACCCGCAATCTCTCCGACGTGTGAGAGAGCGCTAACAGCAGGCATGAAGAGATTAAACACTGAAATAGTTAATAGTAATACTTCTATTATACCTTACTATAATTTTAGACCCTCTTCCCATTTAGTAATATATATCTATAATTCAATATACAATGTAGATTTTAGGCAAAACAGCATGCATACGTAAGAGAGCTGATTTGAGAGATATAGTCAAATTGATTAAAGTATACACTGTATAGGCACTACTTATGGAGTAATCACTCACCGATGAGAGATATGCACATGAATGACTACTCAATCTCGGAGGTAGTAACTCATCTGAAGGGGTGATGGTATAAGCGTTACACAATAAGGGCACAGTCACAAAGGGGCTGTGCCCTTTACCTGCTATTACCACCCTCACTTTCTAAAGTACCCCGATATGGGTTGTACTATCATGCATCTCTCTGGAGGGTTGATATCTCTAACAAAGTTAGATAGCATTATACTATGATGCTTACATACTTATATTGCTATATCATAAATAACGCTATTATGTATCAGATGCGCTGTTGTCCAAATCATATCACAGTTTTTATTATAGAATTTGATATTTATTACTTAGAAAGGGGGGAGATGAGGTCTAAAATAGGGTAAGGATAATAATATTTCAGGTTTACCTTCCATGATAAAGCGTTAGGTGTTTAACAAGGAGGTACCATCCACCCTGAGGGTTTTCTCTCAGATAAGTTAATGTGTTTGACTTATAGATACTCTTGATTAAATGAATAACTGATTTTATATTCTTAAAGTTAAGGAGTAACGTATGTTAAATATTATCAATGATACAATGTGAATAATAACACTGTTTAGTTATAAGTAATTGATTAGATTTTTATGTAAAGATAATTACTGATGTTAATACATTAGACGATGAAGTTTATAGATAATCTGATGTAGACCTAAGGTTTATTTTATTCTGTTGGGGATAATATTGTTAGGTATACTTATGTCACCTAAATAGAATTTTGCTAAATAGTCTATGTTTATTCAATAGGTCATCAATATTGATGTTAAATTATTATACTTACAAAACGAGTAAGTGACCACTTTTGAGATAGAAATGGTTGAGTTAAATTCATAGTTCCCAGATAAGTTGGTATACTATATTATTAGAGTAAGTATACTGGTCACTTATTGAGTTTAAGGGATTTTATTGTTAGATTGATGCGGCTTTACCTGTAATACTAGAATGCGAGAATAGTAGGAACATATCGAGTATTTAGTATATGATACCTATATTATAGCTCACTACACTTTAATCCTATTATTTATGTATAAGTAGGGAAATTTCAGGATGTAGCTGAATATATTAATCATACGCGAGGTAATGTATAGGTTATTATTGAGCTACTTTGTAGCATTATATCCTTAGTTGCGAAGAGTATTATATTGAATTAATGTTAATGAGCTTTATATTGATTGCTATAAAATAGCTTTGGAGTTGGTTATATAAGCATTAATATATAATTACGATGGTTAAAGTAATATATATTATATAAATAATATATAATATTAATAAGAACATATTGAGTGCTATGTTTATATCTATCAGAATATGATACTCTATCCATTTTATATTTCATGTTGTTTATTTATTTATATGAGTTATATATATATATTATATAATTTGATAGAAAATTAATATAAGTGCTACCATAAAAATATAAGAATTGGATATCAATATGAGTATATTATAACGTCTTTATTAGATTGATATAAATTATGTTAGCTATATATAGGTATATAACTTTTTACGGTAGTTATGTTGTAAAACTATTCTAAATAGTATATTATTTAATTTTTTTTTATCTTTATTTTTTATTAGCGGTTGCGCAACTGTGTTATTAGGATATTATATGTTTATATTTTTATTTGTAGTGGACTATAGTTTTTATTTTTTTTATTATATTTTTTATATCTTTATTATTATTAGTATATTACATTGTTTACGTTATATATTCTATAATTATTTTTCTTTTGTTATTTTATTTTTATATATATTTAATATATAATAAAGTAATAAACTATAATTATTTATGTAACTATTAGTTTAATAGAGATTATTTGATATATGTTTTATATAATTTTTTTTTATTAATTTTTTTTTTTGTTGTTGTTGTATTTGTGATATAGTTGTATGTATAGTTTAGCATTACGTAAAGTAATAATTAATTAATACTACCTATAATAATTTTATTGTGGTGTTCGAGAGTCGGTATTTGGTTCACGTGTTTTTTTATACTATTATGGGTTATATTATACTTTATACTTTTATCTATGTATAATGTTATATAAATTAGATATATAAAAGAATTATTAGCTAGTTAACATTTGTATTTATTCACTTTTTTAATTTGTAGTTATTCCTTGCTAAGTTTGTATTATGTGTCGTTGTACTTTTCTTATTACTGGTGATGCTAATGTAGCTTATGTAGTTGTAAACTTTGTTCGTTTGCATATAACATTCGTTGGTCTAAGTGTATAAGAACTCTGTTTTTATATAATTATGGTTTATACAGGTTAGAATGTGATATAAATACAATAGTTTTTATAGATCGGGGCGGAGAGGGATCGAGGTCGGGGATCGGTGTTTTGACTTATTTGATGTTCACTCTTTAATGTATGTAAGTTAAATTTTTTTTTTTTTTTAAAAATATAAAAAAAAAAGTAAAAACAAAAATGATTTAAACAAAATAAAATAAAAATAAATAAAAGTTTTGTGTTATGGTATACAAAATATAACTTGAATCCTTCTATGACTTGAATCGGTAAATAAATAGATCATAGAAGGGGGTAGTGAGGAGTGGATTGGTGATTTAGTTTTCTAATTTACTGATTTGCTGCTTTAAATGTTTGTTATTGTTTTTTTGGCGTTATAAACAAAAGAATAAAAGTTTAGTGTTATGTTATACAAAATATAACTTGAGTCTGTAGATCAATAGAGCAATAGATCAATATATCAAGGATGGGCGGGAGGGGTAGAGTGGGTGGCTTAAATTACTGATTTACTGGTTTAGTGCTTTAAGGTGCGTGAAAACGCAAATTTTTTTTATTTATTTATTTTTTTTTCTTGAAGGTTCTGAAACCATTATATTAGAGATCTTAAGACCCGATAACATATATAAGGACACATTCATTGTTGTTATACGTATGTCTACTACCTTGGCACCGCACCGGAGCCAGCACTGGTGCCAGTACTGACTCAGACTGCTGCTCCGATTCCTTCCTTCTCTGACACCGACACCGACACCGAGTCATTCTTCACTTCCCATATGATTTCCTTTTTTTTCTGGTGACATCCCTGACAGGGGAGCCACAGACACCTTTTACGAACGTATAACCATCATTTTCGAGATCTACGGGTTTGATAACATATATAAGGATGCCAATATTGTATTATTATACAAATATTTACTAAATCGGCACCGCACTGGAGCCAGCATCGGTG
>JABUQX010006897.1:20000-22500 GCA_015478945.1 Trachelipus rathkii
TAATAATATAATAATAATAATAATAATAATAATATAATAATAATAATAATAATAAGTAATAATAATAATATAATAATATATAAAATAATATAATAATAATAATAATAATAATATAATAATAATATAATTAATAATCAATAATAATAATAATATAATAATAATAATAATAATAATAATAAATAATGAATAATAATAATAATAATAAAATATATAATAATAATATCATAAATTAATAAATAATAATAATAATAATAATAATAATAATATAATATAATAATAATATAATAATAATATATAAAAATAATAATAATAATAATAATAATAATAATAATAATAATAATAATAATAATAATAATAATAATAATAATAATAATAATAATAATAATAATAATAATAATAATAATAATAATAATAATAAAAATAAATAATAATAATAATAAATAAAATAATAATAATAATTAATAAAAGAAAATAAATAAATAAATAAATAAAAATAAAAATAAAAGTAAAAATAAAAATTAATAAAAATGATAATTACGAGATAAGATATCAGGATCAAATGTGCCGCTAGAAAAGGACTCTCAAAGAGTGTCGTGACCTTGAACTATCGCTCAAATGTTAGCGTAACTACTCCCATCCCTCCCCTTATACCCTTAGGTGCGAGTTCGTCGACACCAAGATTACTAAATCTTATTTTGTTTCTTTATCCTCCATCTCTTCCCATGATGTGTAAGGTAAGTGGTTGCATAATATGCACGTATAAATATGTTATTATTATTAATTTCATCTAAATTACTTTGTGTTATTATTTTCCAGGTTATATTAAACTCTGCAAAGAATAAATTGAGGATGTCTTCTTTCAGTAATTTGAAGAATGTTCCTTACATTGATCAGTTATAAAATTAATGGCCGACAGTTCCTTGTTGGAATATTGATATATAATAATATAATATAATAAATAAATAATAATAATAATATATAATAATAATAATAATAATAATATTTTATAATAAATAATAATAATAAATAATAATAATAAAATAATAATAATAATAATAATATAAATAATATATATTTAAATAATTTTTAATAATAATATAATAATAATAATAATAATAATAATAATAATAATAATAAATAATAATAATAATTTTTTAATAATAATATCTAATAATAATAATTTTATAATAAATATTAATAAGAATAATAATATAATAATAATATAATAATAATAATAATAATTATATTTGTATAATATAATTTTTATTTATTTAGTATTAGAGAGTAATTGTCTTTTTCTTTTAATATAATATGGAAATTAAATTTTAAAAAAGGTTTTGTTTCCGTTTACAATTTTATTTTTTCCCCAAGGTAAGTAGTGGTTCTATGTAGGTTTCATTTTTATTTCTTTATTCCTTTTACTGTTTTGAGTTCTAGAATGTTCTAAAACGTTAGCAAATAAATTTTATCCTTGCTTCAGTTAGCTGTGGTGGTTGCTTCATTCAGCCATATCTGTTTTGAGGAATTTTTTTATCTTCCATTTTTGTTTCCTACCAAATCAAATATCCCTCATTTTAATGCTTGCATCTGTGCTCACCTACGAAATTTGTTACGTGGGCATTGTAAGGTTTTTTTTTTATATTAACTTTTATTATTATTTTACCCCCCTCCTTGTTTAGGGCTCCACATTTAAGACTTATAACGTTTGATTTAACCTGTGTAGCATAGACTACTTATAAGCCATATCGACTTTTATTTTTTTATTGAAAGCGAAAAATAATAGTTTTGCAAATTACATGAATATTTTTGCCATTTACAGATTCCAGAGTTTCTACCTTAGCCTATTTTATTATTTTTCTTTTTGTTGAAAGTTATATTAGAACTATCGGTTTTGGATTCCTTAAAGCCACAACTTTTGATAGAAATGCTTAAACAGTGGCATTGTAAACGGGATGAGGTTAATATTTTCTTATTTGAGCTGCAAGCTCCATATGTGAGATAGAAGAAGTTTATTAGCTGTTGGTTGTTTATTTGACGTTAGAAACCTTTTGTACGAATCCTATTTTAACCACCATTGAACAGTTCTAGCTTCAATCTGTTTTGTGCCACAATTGTGCAAGAATACCTCACTTATTTCTCAAGATATGCAGTAAATTTATAAAAATTGCCCATTGAATACAATGCAAAACATCAACTTGCAGTTTATTTCTCAAAATAAAATTTTTTGACTTACCACTTCTGCATTCACCGTTTAATATGTGTAAATTGCTTAGTTTTCTCTTCTGGATGTAACTCATAATAAATAAAAAATTTTGCTTCCTCTATGAAAAGTTGATTGTTCAGTAGCAATTCAACCTTGTTCCTCTTAATTCGCAATATTACCGGGCATACAATGAATCTTCTCTAGTAGTTTGAGGAATGTTGAAGATTTAAGTTTTTTTATCTGCCCAATTCAAATTATCACAATCACTCTTGACAAAAGAAAGGAACTACAGATATG
>JABUQX010006897.1:27500-39637 GCA_015478945.1 Trachelipus rathkii
ATGAGGTATATATATATATATATATAAGTATTAGTACAAATAAATTATAGTATATATATATATATACTAATGATATATTATATATATACTTATATTAATATTATAGTATATAATATATATAATATATATATTATATATATAAATTGATAATATTTATATATAGTATATATATTATTAAAAGTATGTAATATGATATAATTATTATATATGTACCTATATATCAGTCTATATGTAGTATTATAATAGTATATCATAGATATAATATAGTATATATATATATATCGATATAATATATATATATAATAATATATATATAGTAATATAATATAGTAATAGTATATATAATATAATATGATATATATATATAATATATATATATATATATAATATATATATATATTATTACGTATATATATATATATATATACCCTATATATATATATATACTATCGTATATATATAGTACATTTATATATATAAATATATATTATTATTATTACTTATTATAATTATTATTTATATATATATATAGTTATATTATATATATTATATTAATATATTATATTTTATTTAATAGCTTGATGTTATATATATTATTATAGCTGTAGTATATTATATATATCATATTATAAATATATATATCATATATTTATTATTTATATATTATTATATAGTATTATATATTATATTAGTATATTAATTAGTTATATTATAGTATATTTATTTGTAATGATATATTAAGTAGTTATATTATATACTATTATACTATTGAGTATTATTTAATGATATTTTTTTTCATTTTTGGTAGTGTTATATATAATAATATACCTGTATTATATTTAATTTTACATTATTATTGATATTTCTTTATACATATTAGTTAATATATATATTTATATTATTAATATATTCTTATAATAGTATAATTATTAATATTATGATTATATATAATATTAATATTAACTGTTAATATTATTATATTAATATTATATTATATAATTATATTAGATTTTATATAGTTATATAATATATATATTAGTATATATATATAATATGAATATATTATGTACATATTAAAGTATATATAATATTTTATAGTATTTAATAATATAAATAATATGACTATAATTAGTATAATCGATATATGGATCTCTATATATAGTATAATAATATATTAATATATATAGTATAGGTCATTATTTATAGGAAAGGTATAAAATAAATATTACTTATATTATTAATATAATAGTTACTATTAGTAATTTTCGAGTTAGGGAAAATTGTTGGGTTAGGTATCTCTCTAGATTAATATAATCACTAATATAAATAATGATTTTTCAATTTCTCGTAGATATAAATATATTATATATGTGGACAATAGGTATACCGTGTATGGCTCGTATGTATATATTAGATTGTGTTGTCTGCTCCATGACGATGAAAGACTAGATTATATTTTCTTTCAATGGTGTAAGTGATCTTTGGTTAAGGTTGCATTTAGAGTTGATTTAGGACAAGATCAGATTGGTGTTTATTGCTTTGCACCGGCTAGTATGGTCTATTTTGGGATGGAGATAATTGTAACTAAATTATACGAGAATGCTTAATTATAGTTCCAATTAAATGAAACGAGAAAGGATAAAATTATTTCTAAATATAACGTACACATAAGATTATGCTAGTTATATTATATCTCTAAGTACATATTTATTGTTTACATAACTATAATCTATTATTTATTTTTTAAACTATTATTTTGTAGATACTTTCAGTTATTTTTCATAATTTTGGTTTTAAGTTTGGTGAGTAAAGTAATGAGTATAATCTCATCAGTTCTTTCTTGCTGAGAATAGATTTATCGACCAATACTATCTTCATAGGGAGATATTACAATCTATTTAATATCTCGAATAAGGTGGTAAGTTCTTATAGTATAACTCTCGAAATGATGTTCTTTTTACTTTATCCACTATTTTTCGTCTTTGCTAATTCTTATTGATTAGACTAAGTTTTCTCATAGATAGATCATATATCGTTTATAGAATGACATGATGTATATTCGTCATGTATAGGTATTCGGTGTCGTGGTAAGAAGAATGATTATCAGATTTACTGGTGTGAAATATGTTGATGTGTTACTGAAAACTTAATTGGCTCAAGAAGTGTAATTTTTATATTGAGTGACACCAATATTTGTGATGAGTCAATTCGAGAGTTATTAGATAAGCAAATTTTTCCTTGTTATGAATAATTGCAATTCGCTAACGTTACTTCATTCTTAGAAAGATTTTTATGTGAGTTGGTTCTATAAAAGCTTCTGGCTCTCGTCGTATATGATTGAGAGTTAAAAAAGACATCTGAGCTACGGATAATTACAGAATATAAAAATTCATTTATGGATTTTTCGCTATAATTAATTTTTTTCTATTTAAGATTTCCATCGGGGCCCGGAAACCTAACGCAATTAATAAACAGGAAATTAATAAGTTTATATATATTATATATTATATATATATTGTAGTAGTATATATATATTATATATAAGTGATGATATTATGTAATAGTATAGCGTAATATATATGATTATATAATAATATATATATTTAAGATCTGTATACTTATATATCCATGAGCTATATATATATTTATTATATAGTGAATATCAATCGATATACTATGATTATATATAATATATCATATTATATATATCTATATAGTATATATAGAAGTATATAGATATATATAGTATTAGTTTATATATATATCTAGATACTATATGAAACTTATATATAATAAAACTTAATACAGTATTATCAGGTATATATATATACTGTATAATAGTTATATAATACTATAGTAAGTATTATTATATATATACTATATATATTATATATATATATATATACTTATATATATATATAGTTAGTATATATATTATATATTAGTATATATATATGTAGTATATATGATGATAAAGTATGAATAATACTAGTATATCATAATAGTAAGTACTAATGTATATAGATATGGGTACTATAGCATAGTTATATAGTAGTAGATATAAGTAATGACGCCGTGCAGGATCGCCGACGGGCCTCTGCATAGCTGCATAAAGCGCTCATCGGATATTAAAGTAAGTATAATGGATTAGTCCGGGTAGAAACATTCGTGGGATGCAAGCTCAAATCAAGAAGGTGTCAGTATACTATTATTTAAGGTATATAATAAGCACAGCGTTATAATAAATATATAGTATATATATACTAATTACTATATATATATAATTATAGATATATATATATACTACATATATAATATATATATAGGTATATATATATATATATATATAGAATTATATAATAGTATATAGTAGTATATATTATATATATAATATATATATTATATAATATATATATATATATATATAATATATATAAAGTATATATATATATATAATACTATATAATATATATATAGTGTATATGATATAGGACTATATATATACTAGTATATGTATATAATAGTTATAAGTATATATATAGTATATATATATATATGATGATAATATATATATATGTGAATATATTGATATATGATATATATATATAGTTTATAATATATATATAATCTATATATAATAGTGTGATAGTATATATATATATAGTAGTATATATATATATTATATAGTATGATATATATTATCATGAGATATATAATATTAATAAGTATGATATAGTGAGATATAGTATATAATGATATAGGTATATATATGATACCCAAATATACTACATTTACGTATTATATTTACATATAATATATATAATATATATATATATATCATATGGTAGTATAATATACTACTACGTATAAGTATATATAGTATATTATATATATATATATATTACTATATATATATATACATATATATATATATATATAGTAATATATATATATATATATATAGTATAGTATTATGAACGTATATATATATATTAATTATTAGAACTTTCCATTCTGCGTGTCGTAAGGTGTAATTTGTGTCTAAAATAAAAAAAACGTCAAAACCATAACAAATGGCATAAATATGATATAAGAAACGTAATTTTTTTTTTTTTTGCTGGGGGGATGGAGGAACCTGAATTTAGAAAAATTGAAGAAAGAAAGGGTTGAGCCTAACCTAACCTAACGCATTTTATCTATTAAAACAAAGATCTAAAAATATGACTAAGCCTAACCTACATAACCTAAACTAACGCCAAACCTCAATGCCAGGTAATGTTTTATTTACTTTTTTACCATTTTTTAGAATTTTAAGGGTCCTCCCTCCCAAAAAGGAAAAGATACGGGTCTTAAAACATTATTTAGGTTAATATTGTTTCTAATTTAGACAAAAATTCAATGCAAAATCGTGTAAGGAAAAATGGTATATAATGATGTATATGACTATATATACTTATATATATATATATATATATTATATATACTAATAAATAATAATATTATATATTATTATATATATATATATATATATATATATTATATAGTATAATATATATATATATTTATATATATATATATGGTATATATATTATATATATAGTATTCTATATATATATAGTATATATAGTATATATAGTATATATATTTATATTAGTTATATAATCTAATATATATATATATAATTATTAGTTAAATTATATATATATATAAGAACATGTATATATGATTATAGTATTATAATATAGTATCTAGTATATCTTGATATATATATTATAGACTATAGTATATATAGTATCTATATATAATGATATATATATATAGTAATATATTAGTATGGATAGTAGTATATATTAAATATATATATGATATATATGTATATGAATATATATACTATATATGTATATAGTTATATACTATATATATAATTATATATATATATATATATTGTATTATAATATATATATGATATGATATTATAGTATATATATATATTAGTATATATATATATTATATTATATGATATATAGTATATATATATATATATAGTATATATAGCTATATTTAATATATATTATATATTATTATATATTATAGTATTATATAATATATATATATATAGTATATATATATATTATATTATATAGTATATATATATATTATAGTAGTATATATATATAGTATAGTATAACGTTAGAATATATTATATATATATAATAGTATATAGTTATAGTATATATATAATATATATATATATTATTACTTATATATACTATTATATATATATATGGTGTATATATATGCTATATATATATATATATAATATAGTAATATAGTAGCTTATATTCTTGTAACCATCGCATGCCTGGTTAGGGTAAAAACTTCAGGGTGCTTTCTCTCTCAGAATCTTTCTCGCAAAGATTTGACTATCTTGAAATGTTCTTTTCCTCCTCTACTTCCTCTACGTCTTGCCTCTCGGTGTAGTAGCCTCTGGGCCCCAGAATCCAATCCATCTCTTCCTCGGTGGTCTTCCCGTGGCTTGGTCTCGCTACCGTCTGTGGTCTCCAGATCCATCATCTCGTCTCAATCTCTGCCCGCTTCTCTCATTCTTTGTTCACATGTCCAAACACTTAACTGGTTTCTCCTCCACGCATTCCAAAACAGGTTCGCACTCCCAGTTCTCTCCTGCACCAGCTCGCTTTCATTCTGGTCTCTCACGATTACTCCTCTAATGGAGTCTAAGTACGCCCTCATTTCTGCAGCTTCTATTCGCTTTGTCTTGCATCGTATTCATTGCCCGCGATGTCAGACATGACAACAGATATGCGGTCTACGATTGAATTGTTTTTATAAAAATAATATTTTAACCTTCTGGTTGGTATGTGGCCTTTCTCGCTTTAGCAACGGTAAGACATTCCCACATGTCTTTGAAAACTCCCCATTTCTTCCTTTCACTCAATCATCTTGTCTTCCTTGATCGTCAAATACCACGCCCAAATACTTGAATCTCTATTCACTTGCTTATGCCTTATATCTTCTATGTTCACTACTATCTCTTCCATCTCTCTTGCAATCACCATTATTTCCGTTTTCTCTCCTGTTATTCTCATGCCCATTGATCTCAGTACCGCCTCGTTCCACGCTATTCACAGCTTCTGCAGGTCTTGAGCTCCCTGTATTGTGAATCACTGCCGCATCATCCGCATAAACCAAAAGTGTGGCTCCATATTTTCCCTTATGAATATCTTTTAAGGGCATGCTGGAATCGCAGGTAAAGTGCCAAAGAGCGCAATGGTGATAGTCCTCCTGTATAACCCCCGTTATTCACTCAAACCACTTCTCTCTTCGCTGTTCCCTCTAACCGTATTTATTGGAACTTTTCATAATACTCTTAATGGCTGCTATCAGACTTTCTGGTATGGCATACATCGGATCTTCTACACACTCCTCACACAGTTCTCTTCCGCTATTTATCTCTTCGGAATCGCCTTTTCAAAGTCTAATGATGCAGGCAGTACCGCCTTCTTCATCTCCAAGCTCTTTAATTTTTCTCAGTCAGCATCTTCATGTAAAAATATTAGATCAGTAGTACTTTTTCTGGTCTGAAACGTGCTGCCCATTTTACCAAATGCTTGTCCTCGACTGCTATCCTTAAGCTTTTTTCTAAAGATCCTCTCATATTAGTTTTCTGCGCCCCGCACCAACAAACTTCCTGACCTATAAGTTTCAGATATTCTTTTATCTCCCTTCTTATGTATCGGACAGATTTACTGGCCTTTTCCTCCATGTCTGTTGGTATTTTTCTTGTTCTTTCCATACTTGGTTTAAAAATCTTGTCAACCATTTAGTTATTCCCTCTCCTGTTTGGAATAGTTCATTATTCAGTGTCCATCGTATCCTGCACTTTTCCCATTTTTTAATATCTTAACTGCTTCTTTTACTTCCTCTATCTCTATCATTCTAATTTCCTCATGTTCTTGTTTTACTCTCAGGGGTATTTCATCCATTTCTCCTCCTCCCCTTCCTCTACGTTCAATAATTCCTCGAAATACTCGCTCCATCTTTCCGTTACTTCCTCTTCCTCTAGAAGAGGTTCTCCCTCCTTATTCAAAACCGTATGCATTTCTGGTTCTTTATTTCCTCTCATGCTCTTGGCCATTCCATATAAAAGTTTTCCCGTGCCCTTCATATCCTCTTTCAGTTCTCTTCCTATCCTTTCCTCCAAGTAATCGTCGTTTATTTCTCCTTTTCATCCTCCGCAATGGTTTCTTTGCGTTTAATATTCTATCTCTGTTCCCGTTCGTTTCTTGTCTTTCATCCATTTCCTATATTATCTTTGGTTTGTTGAGCTGTCACCTGCGTTCCTAACATGCCTCATTCCAGCCATGCCGATACTCTCTTTTCCTACACGACCCCAGCGACTTTTTTCTTTCCTAGTATTTCGCTTGCGATTCGATCTACTCTTGTTTTGAGAGGAGCCTGTATAAAATTTTACGCTCTCCGTAGATCTTAAAGAAAACTTGGATTTTTTGAAATGTAACTTTAATATATTAATCCTGAAAGTTTGAAAGAAATCAGTCGATTGGTTTGAAATTTAGGGGGGGGGAACCCCAAGTTCTGAATTTCTTCCCTATTTCACTAAAAAGCTCATAAAAGTATAATTTTTCAAGATATTTCAAAAATAATTTCACTAAAGTACGTGAATATAATGTAGTAATAAAGAAATAATCATTTACCTTTCATATTATAAAAAATAAAAAAAGGTATGGCAATTTCTTCAATTTTTTTTTCAAAATTTTGAAAAAATTTTCAAGGTTCTTACTTCAATCAGACATATCACTAATATGAATCGATAACTTTTAATAAAACTTTGTGTACATCTTGAAGGGTCAATATGGAAGGTTTCTGGAAAGTTTTATCGATATCCACGGACAACTTTTTTTTTAATGATTTTTTATCTCAGTTGATATGGGAAAAAATAAATTTTGAGAAAAACGCAAAAACAAAAACTTGACTTCAATCAGACATATCACTAATATGAATCGATAACTTTATTATAAACTTTGTGTACACTCGTTGGACGGTCGTCAATATGGGATAGGTTTCTGGAAAAGTTTTATCGATATCACGGACCAACTTTTTTTTAAATAGATTTTTTTATCTCAGTTGATATGGGAAAAAATAAATTTTGAGAAAAACGAAAACAAAAACTTGACCTTGCAATCAGACATATCACTATAGAATCGATAACTTTAATAAACTTTGTGTAACATCTTGAAAGGGTCAATTATGGAAGGATCTGGAATGTTTTATCGATTCCACGGAGCAAACTTCTTGTTTTTATGATTTTTTATCTCAGTTGATATGGGAAAAAATAAATTTTGAAAAAAAACGCAAAAACAAAAACTTGAAATTTCTTCCCTCTTACAGAAATAAAATAAAAATGTAAAATAATAATAATAAAAAGAATTCTTTAAAAAAGTTATACCCTTGACTCCGGTCCGGCTCCGGGTCGTCGCGGCGTTCCGACTATCATTCCAAGAATTGCTCAAGTCTCCTAGCTTCCTGGCAAAAAAATTTGTTACATGAAAGAATTCTGTGTAAAAAATTAGAACTGTTTGACTCCGGCTCCGGCTCAGCGGCTTCGGCTCTCGGCTTCGGCTCCAGCCTCCGGGCTACCGCTCCAGCTAAATTCAAAATTGGCTCAGGAATTAACTTCTGCAAAATCTCTTTGCACATTCAAAAAAATCTTTATAAAATAAATTATACTTTGGCTCCCGGCTGCCGGCGTCCGGCTCGGCTGCCAGGGTCGGCTTGCACGGCTCCGATTGACTCCGGCTCTTAGCTGAAATTCAAGTGCTCTCGCTCCAACTTCCTGCAAATTGATTTTCAGCAGTAGGGAAAATCTTTAAAAAATTATACACTTTGACTTCGGCTGCCGCTGCCGGCTCCGGCTCCGGCCGGCTCGGCTCCCGGCTCGCCGGCTCCGGCTCCGGCTCAATTTCAAATTTTTTTATATAGACTTCGAAAGGCATATTAATTTTTACTTCCCAAAAAAATTAAAAAAAAATTTAATTTATTGATAAAAATGTATAGGGTACTTTTTCTCCGACTCATCCCGGCTCCGGCTCGGCGTTCCGGCTCCGTTTTGCTCTGAATTCTGGCTTCGGATTCTTTTTAAAATTGTTTCACGCGCGACTTCGGGCAGACCTATTTCACTTGAAAAAAATTATTTGAATAAAAATGTAGACTTCCGGCCTCCGGCTCCGGTTCGCGGCTCCGGCTTGCCGGCTCCGGGCTCCGGCTCCGATCAATATTAAAATTGTTCAGCTGCGACCTCCGGCACACAGCTTCTTACTTGCAAATAAAAATTTTGTGATAAAATGTCTAATTCGGCTCAGGATACAATCCGGCTTCTGGCTCCAGCCTCCGGCCCGGCTCGCGAACAGACCTTACTACAACTCAATTTCCAAAATTGATATGTTGCCTGACACTTGGGCAGAATTATTTACACTTTGCTAAACAATTGCTGAAAAACAAATTTTTACATTTGCTCCAAATCTGGCTCCGGGCTCCAAACTCCGGCTCCGGCTCCGGCTCGGTCCGGCTCCCGGCTCCGGCTCCGGCTCCGGCGTCCCGGCTCCGGCTCCGGCTCAGAATTTCCAAACCAAAAAAATCACACCATGATGTGGAGGAGGGATTTTTTCTAATAATTAGAATAAAAAAAAAAAGTGAATTTTTTTGTTTTTACTCTAAAAAGTTAGGGTTCGACTTATACAGGCCCCCCTTAAAGGTCTTCCAACTCTCCTCCGCCGTTTCTTGTTCTTCTGTCCCTTCGAATTCTTGCGTGAGTTTTTCATTAAACAGCTCTACCGCACCACCATCCACCCTCAGCTTTTCCAAACAGTATCTCTCTTTTGTTATCTGTCCTTGTTTTCTCCTTTTGTTTCCAGATCAAATCAGTTTACCCAATACCATTCTATGGTCTGAATCTAGTGAAATCGTGGGTAAACTTTTCACATCTTCAAACATCCTCTTATCGTTAGCTAGCATCATGTCAATCATTGATTTCTCCGTGTATCTCTGTTCCACCGCACTCCACCTATACCACGTCCATTTCTTGCTTTCTTCATGTTTGAAGAAGGTATTCATAACAGCCATGTTGTTTCTCATCGCAAAGTCGATCAGGTACTCCCCATCAACGTTTCTCTCCCCTATTCCATGAATCCCTAGTACCATCTCCTCTCCTTCTCTACGGGTTCCAACATGGGCCGTTCATATCCCCAGCATTATAATTTTCTTTTCCTCGCTCTCACCGCGTCATAGGTCTGTTGGAGAACTTCCCTGAATTCCATTTTTTCCTCAACTGGTCTTCCCTGGTGCGGCGCATACACTTGGATTAAGCTCAATGATTCTCCTTCCATCTTCAACGTTATCGCAATTATTCTTTCATTTATTAACAAAGTTTCCATTACATTTCTATAGAGTTCCGGTTTCATGATGATCGCTACTCCGTGCCTTCTCTCTTCCTCTCTCCCCTTGTAGATCATTACATAGTCGTTATGGAATCTTTTAGTTCCACTTGCCGCGGTACCTCACCTACACAAACCCCCAAACATCTAGAATTCTTCTTTTCCATCAAATCCACGGCCTCCTCCTCCTTTCCGGCAAAAGTACTTGCATTTATAGTGGCAATTCGGTATCGTGTATCCTTTTTCCGTAGTTCTTTATCACGCTTGTTCGTCAACCTTCGATTCCGCTGTGTCCGAGGCATAGCATTGGTAACTCGAGCGACTTCTTTTTTTACGTTGCCGGCTTGCTAGGCCTGTCGCCACAACCTTTCATAGTTTCCTATGGCAGGGGTTCATGGGAAGAAATTAATGGTACAAGGGTGTTCCCAGCCCCTAAAACCATGCGAAGAGTAATCTTCTTGTTATCTAACGTCGCTGAAAATATCCATTCAAATTCAACCAAATTTCAGATATTGCAGAACTTATGAATTAAAATCCAAATTGTTTTTAATAAAAAGAACAAACTAAAAAATTCTGTTACTCCACAACAAATTTTGTTAAGATATTATATCTATTGTTTATAATTGTTGAAAAGAATCGAAATAAAAAATTTTGTTGCTTCTCCTCATCTCGATTTAAATATTAATTTCGCAATAACAAATAAATGATTTTAATTTCAATTTAATTTTGACTAAAGTTCTCTGATTAATAAAAATATTTTTTTTTTTCACTTTTATAAATCTTTTTTCAATTGTTTAGTACTGCAGAATCTGACCACAAAACCTTCTCCTTCCCTGAGACAAAAAGCAAAAAGGCTCAGAATCCTTTATAGAAACTCTCCTGGTGTCTTCATTTCTCTTCACAGCTTCTTCTATTGCTTCTCCCACATTTCTCTTCCCAGCTTTTTTAATGCCGACTATTTCAGACGAAGTCGAGCAAGCAATATATATATTATATATATATATTATATATATATATACTATTTATAATATATATATATAATATATATATATATTAAATATATTAATATATATATAAATATATATATATATATAATATATATATATATATAATATATATATATATTTATAATATATATATACTATATATATGTTTTTTTTTAATATATAGTATATTTTTTTATATATATTATTTATATATATTTTATATACTATATATAATCGCATTGAATGTGGAAAAGTTGATAGGAAATCTATAAGAAAGTTTACAGGTTATTTATAGTGTTGTTATTATCACAGTCCTCACCATTCTAGTAATTCTAAATAATATCAAGTTTTTTCAGGAAATGCATACTGAAAATAATTTTAATAATGGATTTTGTATATTCGATTATACACTTGGATTTGTTAGCACATATTATAGTTGTTTGCTCATGTATTGTGTGCCTTGGTATTATTTAGATCTTCAAACGTCACGAACGACTTAATTTATAAATTATCATTATCAATATCATTGTGAATTGGGTGGTAGAATCGATTTTTTTAGTTTACAAGGCTTTTTAAATATTCAAATATAGCTTTTAATCTGGGTTTCTTTTGGTGTGAGGTATGCATTTATCTTGTCTGTAAATGTATTTATCAAAATAATCATAATACCATCAATTTCTTG
>JABUQX010006899.1:0-15511 GCA_015478945.1 Trachelipus rathkii
TGTGATTGAGTCCGAGTTCTTGTTTGTATACAAGGTTACCGTGTTTAGTTTTTATTTATATAATAACTGAAACCTTTCCTTATGTCTGCCTCTGCTAGTTCGCGTCGTAAGTGCTTAAACAGCCCCGATTCATTTTGCTATATATGTGGCAGTTTTACCATTCCCAGTCAAAGGACAAACATCAGTACATTTGTTAGGCAAGCTTATTTTGCATATTTTAAAGTGAAGATTGGTGATCAAGATAAATCATGGGCCCCACACAAAGTGTGCAAGCAGTGTGTCGAGAGTTTACGGATGTGGACGAAGGGAAAACGTGATAAATTTCCATTTGGTATACCTATGATTTGGCGAGAGCCCAGAGATCACTCAAGTGATTGTTACTTTTGTATAGTAAAAACGTCAGGATATAACAAGAAAAACAAATGTAAAATAGAGTATCCTAGTTTACCATCAGCTATACGCCCAGTGCCTCATTCAGCTGAGATCCCAGTGCCAGTTTTCAAAGAATTACCCACTTTGGAAATACAGGAATACGGGTCTGATGAACATCAAAGTGACCCCAACGACGATAATTTTGAAATTGAAGATGATTCCGTTCGTAAGGGATTTGACCAGCTTGAGTTGAATGATTTGGCACGAGATTTGGGACTATCCAAAAACTTGCTTAAAAAAGGAAATAAGGTATCTTACTTTCGATCAAGAGAAAGTGTGTTCGTTTTTGCAATACTTTCGAAGTGATGATGAATTTGTGTATTGCCATAACGTACGTGGTTTAATTGAAGAGTTGGGAATTTCAGCCTATAACGCAACTGAATGGCGATTGTTCATCGATAGTTCAAAGCGGAGCTTGAAGTGTGTCCTCCTCCACAATGGAAATTTATTTGGTTCAGTCCCAATAGGCCATTCAGTTTGTTTGCGTGAAGAATATGAAGACATAAAGAGAGTCATTGAAAAGTTGCAATATCACATGCACCAATGGATCATCTGTGTTGACCTTAAAATGGTCTGCTTCCTCCTTGGCCAGCAACGCGGATACACCAAGTATCCATGTTTTTTGTGTATGTGGGACAGCAGAGCTCGTGAGAAGCATTGGGTGCAGTCGAATTGGCCCCCAAGATCTGACCTGAAGCCTGGTGATCCAAACATTCTACATCAGCCCCTTGTCGACAGAAAGAACATAATATTTCCACCTCTGCATATAAAACTCGGTCTCATGAAACAATTTGTTAAAGCTTTGCCAACTGAAGGAGACTGTTTCAAGTATCTCATTTCGGCATTTCCTAGCCTGTCATTTGAAAAGATAAAGGCCGGTGTGTTTGATGGTCCACAGATTCGGCAGCTCCTTAAAGATGAACATTTCATGAGAACAATGACAGAACTTCAAAAGAATGCTTGGTTGGCATTCAGAAACATTGTCAAAGACTTTCTTGGAAATACCCGAGCACAGAATTACACCGAAATTGTCCAGCAACTCTTGGAGAGCTTCAAAATGCTTGGTTGCAACATGAGCATCAAATTGAATTTTTTACATAGACATCTTGCAAACTTCCTGAAAAATCTTGGTGCAGTCAGTGATGAGCAGGGTGAGCGATTCCACCAAGATTTGAAAGTGATGGAGGCACGGTATCAAGGTAAATGGGATGTACATATGATGGCTGACTATTGTTGGAGCAACAAGCGAGAATGTTCACAGATCATAAACACTCCATGAAAAGCTGTAAGCGAAAATTTTTACCTTAATTTTATGTTTACCGATCGAAATTTAACTTGCAGTAACTATATTTAACTTTTGTATGAATAAAACTATTTTGTGAACAGTATATTTGGTAAGTTTTTCCCTTTATCTTCATTTAAATGCACAATTTTTTTTTTTTTTTTTTTTTTTTTTTTTTTTTTTTTTTACAGATGGCTTCATGGGGCTGGCCCTTTCAGTAGGGGGCGGAAGATAAAACATTGAAAAAACCCTCCCAATCCCCAGTCTAACGCAAAGTTCTCAGGTGAGCGCAGACGTGGGCTTTAAAGAGGGGAAGATTAAATATAGTTGGAAAAACAGAAGGGTGTAAGGAGATCCATAAGAACAGAAGTAGTTGGAAAGAAAGAGGCACTACAACGAACAAGTCTGGGGTTCGCAATACTCACGCAGAATTCGTGCGAGAGCAATGCACCCCTTGTGCTACGAGGGCGACGCAAGGGATGGTGTTATGCGAGGTCATCTTCCCCGAGCATCTGCCGTTGTAGTATCTATAGAAAGGGAAAGTGGGCCAGCGTCTAGTCTCAGAAATAGAGGGTCAAGAGAGAGTTTGAAAGTAGGGGCCAGTTTATTAGTCTCTCAGCTTTAGAACTCAACCCTATCCAATAGAAGGGTGGAGCCGGAGCCCCCCCCAGGGCGAATAAAGGCCCTAGAGTAGTTGTGCAAGGAAAATTCCCGCAACCTGAACAAAAAGAACTCCCAGCTTTGAGGCCACCTTAGCAAACTGTTGTTATGTGAGGTTTCCAAGATAATTTGTTGTTTATGTTAAGACCAAGAATGTTTATGTTCTTCATGAGGCGTTAGAGCTGTCAATGGTAATAGGAAAGTTGGAAGGTGTTTTTAAAAGGGAGATGAAGTTAAGTTGAGTTTTCAAAGAGTTTAATTTCACAAAGTTGCGGGTGGCCCCACCAGGAAATCCCATCTAGGTTCGCAAGAATAGAATCGAAAGCTGAAGACGAGAGGCAACTCTAGAAGCAAAAGAAGGAGCAGATTTGAAATGAGTTGAAGAATGGGGAGTTGTGTCATCGGCATAAGAGTGAACAGAGTTGGAAGTACAGCTGAGGAGATCGTTGATGAAAAGTAGGGAATAAAGTTGAGATAGAACAGAACCTGCGGAACACCACAGTTAACAGGAAAGGAGGAAGAGGACGCTTTATCAACAAGTGCTGATATGGAGCAATCAGAGAGAAAACTAGACAAGAGTAAGCAAAGAGAAGGAGGAGCCCAAAGGAAGGCAGCTTCGAGAGATGTGACGCGTGCCATACCCTGTCATAGGCCTTGGATATGTCAAGCGCCACCACGTGAAGACTCCCCACGAGTCCCTAAGGGCTAAAGACCATAAATCAGTTAGATAGAGTATGTCACCAGTTGACATCGAACGACGAAAGGCAAACTGGTGATCTAAAAGAAGGGAATGAGACTCCAGATTTTCCAGGAAATGAGAATTAAGAAGAGTTTCAAAGATTTTAGATAGAATACAAGTGAGAGATATAGGGCGACAGTTTGAAGGATCAGAGCGGCTACCTTTTTTCCGGATCGGGTGCATATGCGCGCTTCCAGCACTGAGGAAAAGTTTTAGTATTAAGACATAGAGAGTAGAGTTGAACGAGGACAGGCGTCAGCTCGGAAGCACACTCCCTCAAAACACAGGGAGGAATGCCATCCGGGCCGCTAGCCTTCCTGACGTTCATAGAACTCAGGATCCCATGCATATGATCATGTGTAATTACAGGTAAAGACATTGGAAACCTCAGAGGAGAAGGAGTATGAGGAGGGATGCCAGAATCGTCTAGGGTAGAATTAGATGAAAAAAGGAGGCCGAAGAGATTGGCCTTATCAGAAGGAGAGTTAGCAACAGAACCGTCAGAGCGAATAAGGGGAGGAAATGCAGATTTACAAAAGTTGTTAGAGATGTTTTTGGCAAGGGGCCAGAAATTTTTATCAGTAGAAGAACCAAGCAGTTTGTCGCACTTTCTTTTAGTGAAAATACGCTTAGCCTGACGAATAATATTCCTGCAACGACTCTGAGCAGAATGAAAATTAGTAAGAGCGATAGGAGAACGAGTCTTTCCATGCCCGATACGAAATGTCTCTCTCTTGAATGGCGCGAATACAAGCTCCATCGAACTATAGATTTTGGGGAGAGAAAGATTTAGTTGAAGATGAAATAAACCTGCTCATCCCATCAGTAATTACGCCCCTCACCTTTTCAGCGGCGACCGAAGCATCCTCAAAGTCAAAGCAGGATTCATTCGAAGAGTAGTTAGCCAAAAAAAACAACGCAATGCCTCCCAATTAGCCCGATTAAAGTGCCAGAAATTACATTTAGGGCATGGAGGAGCTGCTTTAGAAAAAGTATTATAGTTAAGAGCTATAAAATTGTGGTCAGAGTTACCAATATGAGGAGAAGTGGTGTATTTATAACGAGAAGGAGTAGTGGTTAAACATAAGTCAAGCGTATTCAAGAATTTGTTAAGACGATCTGGAATATGTGTAGGTTCCTTAATTAACTGTTCCATATCGTTGAGAATGCTGAATGTTTTGATCTCCTCCCCACCTGCATCATTGTGAGAGGAGCCCAACCACTCAGTGTGGTGTACGTTGAAATCCCCATAGAGGACCTCAGAATTTAGATGGGGAAGAACGAAATAGTCCTATGAGAAGTAGTAAGATAGTCAAAAAGGACGTGAAAATCTGTTCCATTAGGGGAGAAGTAGCAGAAACACAAGATAATGATAGTAGTAGGGAGAAAGATTTTTAGCCACAGAACATCGAAGTTAGGAGATTCAAGATTCTCGAGACGTGTAACAGGAGTGTTTATGCTTATATAGGCACAGACTCCACCATTTAGTCGGAAATTATAGAAAAAATTATAGTTAGAGATATTAAGTTTATTTGAAAAGGAATCCCTGAAAGACAGCTGGGTCTCTAGACAGTAATAAATGTTAGGTTGGAGAGTTAGAGAGAAGATATTCCACAAATTCACATTAGCACCAAGGCCACGTAACGTTGGGCAAAGGCCAATTGAAACCCCTGCCTGTGCCACCCCTACATCCACTTCGACCAGTCATTTAATCAGCCAGTCGCACAAACAAACACACTCAAACTCTTGTACACAATACAATCCAATGTCATACAATATAATAAACTAATATGCAAGAGTCACACATTAAAACCTAAAAATGCTTTATTATACAAAATATTATTTACTAAAGAACACAAGTAAAAACAAAACAAAAAAACAATAATATATCCAATAATAAATATTAAACTATGAAGCAAAAATTTAAAGGAAAAAATAAATAAATAAATAAATAAATAAATAAATAAATAAATAAATAAATGCGATAATCTAAAACTTAGCTTAAAATCCTAAAACGGCGAAAGACAGGCTAACAACTTCAACACTTGCAGACATTAAACTATCAAATACTAAAACCATATACTAATAATTAAAAATTAAAACACAAAAAAAAAGCAGAGAGCAACACAACAAAAGCAAAGACATTTAAAATTAAGGCTTGATTAAAAGAAAAACTTAAAAACATTAAAAACCTGAATTGGCAAAATTAAAACACTCGGAAGCACTATCTCACACGTTTACACCGAACAAGCGTCAACTATCAACTATTATGACATTTGAGACAAAAAGAGGGTATACTGTAGCTTAAAAAGTTGACGTGATAAACAAACACTGAGGTTATTTTCGTATTCAGAGGCCAAAAGTTAGTCAAAAATAAGTCACAGATCTAAGACAACGAAATGGCTGTTCCCCAATGAATTAGTGACTTAAGACTTGCATTTTGACTTGCAAATTTGTTAATAACATCTTCAAAATCTAATTTTACAATTACATCATTTTCTATTACAAGAATAACAAGATGCGCCAAACGTTGTTGAGGTGCAGATGAGGGTAAATAATTTTTTACTCTTCTTAGTGATCTTTCAGCCGAGCAATTTATGGCAGGAGTGCATAAATACAGTCCTAAAGCAATGTTAACATTGGGATAAAAATCATGGAGATTTTTAGCGGATGAAACTTTGTTTAAATTTGAGAGGGATATTTTCGAATTTCCTTCTTCTAAAAGAAAAGTTTTCAGATGAATGCATTCTGTGCCAAAAGTTTCCTCTAAATCTGACGGATATATACGCCGCAGTAATTTAGCTGATTTATGAATTTCTTCTGCTTCGATCTCCGTAAGGTTTGAGATAAATAAAAATTTTCAGAAAGTTCGCTATATACAGAATTTCGTCTTTTTAATTCAGTTGATAATAATTTATCTTAAATATTCATGTAATTATTCTGAAGAAATGTGGTTAAATTTTTTTTTTACCTTCAACCACCACTCACGGGCTGGGCCCTTTTAAAGGAGGGGGCAGGGAATAAAACAGGAAAACCCACCCAAACCCTAGCTTAAAGCAATCTCTCAGGTGAACGCAGACGTGGGCTTTAAAGAGGGGAAGATTAAATACAGTTGGAAAAACAGAAGAAGGCAAGTTCCACAGAACAGAAGTAGCTGGAAAGAAAAAGGCACCACAACGAACAAGTCTGGGGGTTTCAATACTCACGCAATATTAATGAGAGAGCAAGGCACCCCTTGTGATACAAGGGCGAAGCAAGGGTGGTGGAATACGAGAGGTCAACTCCCCCGAGCATTTGCCGCTGTAGTACCTATAGAAGAGATAGTACGCAAACGTTACGTCGCAGAGATAGAGGGTCAAGGGAGTTTGAAAGAAGAGGACAGTTTATTAGTCTCTTAGCTTTAGACTCAACCCTATCCAATAGAAAAGTGGAGCCGGAGCCACCCCAGATGTGAGAACAGTATTCCATACAAGGGCGAATAAGGTTCTTAGAGAGCTGGAGTAATTGTTCAGAGGAAAAAAATTCCCGCAACCTGAACAGAACTCCCAGCTTCTTTGAGGCCACCTTAACAACCATTGCAATATGAGGTTTCCAAGACACCTCATATAAATATCAAAGGAACAATTTATCTCCAAAAGCATCGATTCAATCCATCTTCTACAGACCCGGAGACGTACTATCGACTACCAGTTCTTATACCCCGTCTAGACGATATGAAATCTTCCCTATAAGAAGGGTTTTTAACTCACCAGAACACCGTGCCATTTCTCCAATACCTTATTCCAACCAACTGTGACACTTCATTTAACAAGTTCAATCAGCATTCGAATAATACAGAGTTGACTTGATTGGATCTTACAATGAAGTTTTCTTGGGAAAGTCGTAATTATGGTGACAAAAGTGGAAAGGATCTCAAGGAAAACCCATAAGTGCCCTCGTTGGATTAGACGAATGAGCCGAAAACTTGCTCCCAAATATAAACATACTGTTGAAAATACTTCCTGTTTCAACAGCTTCAGTCGAACGAAACTTTTCAAAACTGAAATTAGTTCCAACCTTAGTTAGAGAGGAATGTATGTCATCAGTAGACCTCGAACGACGAAAGCCATACTGGTGATCTGAAAGAAGGAAATGAGACTCCAGATATTCCAGGAAATGAGAATTGAGAAGAGTTTTAAAGATTTTAGATATAATACAAGTAAGAGCTATACACAACAACAAGTGAAAATAGACTGAATGGACTTGCTTTACTCTGATCACCAACGATCAAATCATCGACTATTTGCTTGTTCTGGGAATGCACGACTTTTGTATAGAGAGAGAGAGAGAGAGAGAGAGAGAGAGAGAGAGAGAGAGAGAGAGAGAGAGAGAGAGAGAGAGAGAGAGAGAGAGAGAGAGAGAGAGAGAGAGAGAGAGAGAGAGAGAGAGAGAGAGAGAGAGAGAGAGAGAGAAATCTTGTTATGTAAAGTCTAGCTAAAAATAAAAACTTTATTGATAATTACTGTTTTCCTACTATTCAATTCCTACAACAGCATTGGAATTACGTGAGCTATAGATGTTTTTTGTTAAGAACTTAAAATTAAAAAAAGAACAAAAGAGATTAACCTTAAGTAGAGTTTGTAAGTAAAAGATAGAAGTTATTAACCAACATTTAAATATTGATTAAATGGAATTTTATGATTTTTAATTCTTATAAAAATAATTTTAAGTTTATCCAAAGATGAAATTTTTTTCAATCTTTCCTAATTCTCTTAAATATATTTCTCAGTTTTCTCTACTATATTGCATTTAACAAACAAATTGTAATGAAATCTAGATCTCAATTTTAACATTTAAAACATCAATTTTTAACATCCGGTATAAGGGGATAGGCAAAAATTGTATTCCAGCCCCGCGAAAAAAAATCCTTCATACGCTGCTGTACATATCACCAATTCA
The DNA here is from genome assembly GCA_015478945.1 of Trachelipus rathkii. Classification (NCBI taxonomy): domain Eukaryota; kingdom Metazoa; phylum Arthropoda; class Malacostraca; order Isopoda; family Trachelipodidae; genus Trachelipus; species Trachelipus rathkii. Next base: position 8,052 of record JABUQX010006899.1, read on the forward strand.
ATATAGTTATATGTTAGTAACTTAGTCCAGTATTAGAGTGTTGTGAACAAGTTTGGACCCATTAATTATTTAAGGAAAGACATAGATATGCTAGAGAAAGTGCAACGTAGAGCAACAAGGATGGTTTATGGATTTTAGGATAAGAGCTATGAGGAGAGGTTGATGGAGCAAGGAATATTTTCTATAGAAAAGCGGTTTCTCAGAGGGGACATGATACAAGTCTACAAAATATTTACATCTATTGACAATACAATAAATTCTTCATAGTAGATCACGGACGGGAGACCAGGGGGCGCAGTAAGAAAATTAAGATGAAGGCATGCCACCTTGATATAAGAAAGCATTCATTGTAAATACTTCACTTTGTCAAATGTCAATATTTCACTTTTTTAAAAAAAAAAATAATAATTTTTTTTGAAAAAGTGGAATAATGAGATATTTTTTTCCCCCACTTATCCGATCAACATCACATATTCATGGCATATATAGTCGGGCGAGATACATCTTTTTTTCTTACATAATTTTTTTTGTATACTCAAAAAAATTTGATTTTTAAATTTCCAAAATATATATTTTTTAAAAATGTTCCAAATGCAAATTCAAAACTACTGCATATACAAAACAATGATCTAAATAAAAAATATGGATCTCCTCCGACTACACAAGACCTGAAAATTTCATCCTGATGACATTAACAGAAAAAAATTATCACAATTTTTCATTTTCAAAACCAAAAAAAGGTAGAGTATGAAATTCGACCATGGCTGAGATCTGGGGTCAACAACAATCAAACTTCTAACCTGTACATTTTGTGTGTAATGGACCCATCTATGTATAGTTCCACTTTGAAGTCATTTCCAAAAAACTGTAGATTTTGAAAAGATATTTCAAAAAACATGGATTTTCAAAAAATTCAGATACAAAAGAAATGACTTCAGGCACAGAAAAACACTCAAAAACGACGTTTTAGAGGCCAGAAAAGCTAAAGTTTGCCTTTGTGTCAAAATTGTATAAAAATAAAGAATTTTGGGTCCATTTTAAGGTAGGGGCTAAAATGAGGTGCTGATGGAGCAAAATTGAACCCTGCCCTTAGGTTAAATTGCATGTTATGACTATAACAAGGTTATTAAAGCTGATAGTGTGATTAGCATATACTTCAGCTATAGTTTTTTCTTTTAGTTGTAGAGTTTGTGTATGCTATGTAAGTTATTGACAAACCCTAGGGTGCTTTGTGGTTTGCATGAGCATGCTTAGTGATTGGTTCAATTAGGTTGACTGGGACAGTCTCGATAGGCCCATGTGGCTTCTTACCATCTCTATATTTCTAATGTTATAATATATATATATATATATATATATATATATATATATATATATATATATATTTTTTATATTATATTTTATATTAGATATATATATAAATATATATATATTATTTATTGTATTAATTAAATATATATATATAATATATATTATAATATATATATATAATATATATAATATATATATATATACTATATAATATATATATATATATATATATATATAATATCATATACATCATCATCATCATCATCACCCACCTTCTCTCCCCAAGACTGGGAGTAAGGTGCGATACATGCACATCGAAAACAGAAAAGTAGTAGAAGAAATATAACGCAAGTCGAAAGGAGAGCCAGCCTATTGCTTCCCTTATACCTTTTAGTGAGAACTTGTCGCAGTCGAAAAAACCCATCCTATGCCTTCACGGGACCGGCGACGAACAGTCGCTATTGGCATCTCGTCCAATGTAAAGGTTTCATTCTTGGCCCAGGTGGGACCACAATACATACCCTCTCACAAAACCCCCGCCATTCACTCTATTATGCACCTTTCTTTCGTACCTCTGCCAAACTCACACCTCTCCTCCAGGCATTCCTTTACCTTGACTCAATCCACTTTTACTTAAAGTCTCCCCAGCCAGTCGATTCCCAACACACTCACCACTATAAACATCCGCTTAACCACCAACTATCATTCATCCTTTCCCTTAACCAACCAAACTAAACCATCTCAATGTACTTTCCATTTATTTCTCTCATTCATTTTCCTTGCACACCACACAAGTCTCTAATACCTTCATTCCATTCCTCATTTTATCAATTCTTCTCACACATAGCAGCACATCCATATATATTATATATATATATATATATATATATATATATATATTATATTATATATATATATATATATATATATATATATATATATATATATATATATTATATATATATATATATAATATATATATATATATATATATAATATATATATATATATATATATATATATAATGGGATTATGATTTTTATATGATTATATATATTTTCCTGAACAATTTTCGCTATTGCACTATGGTTTTTGCGCATATCTTTGGGTCATAGTCATTTTTTTTATTTTTTCCTCGCGATATGTGTAGTCTAGGGATGCACAATAGTAATAAATATCGATAATCGATATTTAAAACAAAAAACATCGAAACCCTTCGATAATCGCTTCTAGAGAAAAAGGTTATCAATAATGACGCAGAAAAAACTATAATTATATTTAGACGTTTTCGTTTTTATATATATACATATATATAATATAATATAAATATATGTATACAATACATCCACTTTTATTTTACTTTATATATATATATATATATATATATATAGATATATTATTTTTTTAAAATCATTTTTGTATATATATATATATATATATATATATATATATATATATATATATATATATATATATATATATATATATATATATATATATATTATATATATTTATATATATAAATTTATATAGAAAAATAAACATATATATATATAATATATATATATATATATATATATATATATATATATATATATTTAGACCGTTTTCGTTTTTGTCATTTGTGCTAACACACGGTAAGAAATGCATACACAGTTTTATCACGAATTTCGTGCAAAATCGACCACGACGGCTTACAACATTTACTTTTGTTTTTAAAACAATTGTATTATAATAATTAAAAAATAATTGAAAAATTAAGTCTATAGATTCTTACGTTTGGTTTTGTTTCTTCAAAGATTGATGTTCTTTGTTAAGTTCTCATAAGCAACACAGCCTGTAGTTCATAGCACTTACTTAAACTTGGTAGGTAAACTGATTAGTAGAAGGTAAAGAGGATAGAGAAACATTGAAATAGTAAGAAATTGAAAAATACAATTTATCTTCGTACCCTTATTAACATTTTTTATTATGAATTTTGATTTTCAGCACGTGCACACGTTAGAAGAGATATATGTGGAAGTATATAATAGTTTTTACAGTATTTAGCTTTTGTGATGAAGCTCGGAGATTTGGAATGCACAAAAAAAAAAATAACAAATGGTTTATATTACAAATAATTAATCAACTATTGTGATTGAGTTCACCGATTTGGAAGAAATTAGATTTAAGGCTGATTTTATTGAATGAAACATTCATCAATTCAAACTGGCCTACCACAATCTAATATTATATTGTGGGCCTACCACGTAGTGAAAACATCATTTGATTCCTTTGCGAATATATCAAACTAGAAAAAAATATGAATACCACATAAACATTTGGCACAATCTTATTATTTTTAAAGGCATTGCTAACAAACCTTCCATATCCATTGTAAAAAAAAAAAAAAAAAAAAAAATCCTTCCTGTTTCCTGCAGCCATTTGTTTTGTTTGCATTTTTTCGTAAGCACATCCTAAATTCAGTAAACACGGGAAATAGCATCCTTACAGAATTAAGGAAATACCTTACATTTGGTAAACATTTCTTACGATTATGCGCTAAATTTGACAAAAATGAACGCAAACTCGAACATTTCTTACCTTTCGTAAGCACAAATGCAAAAACAAAAACGGCTTAAGACCGTTTCCCTTTTTGTCATGTGAACTTAGGCAGGGTAAGAAATGCTTACTTAGTTTTAACACGAATTTCATGCAAAATCAACCTCGACGGCTTACGAGTTTACTCACAATCAAGATTGTGGTTTACTTTTGTTTACAAACAATTGGAATCAGTTGTTGTGATGGAACCCTGCGATTTGGGATAAAAAAAATAATAAAAAACGTGATTTATATTGCAAATGATTGATGAACTATTGATTTGGAATAAACTAGATTTAAAGCTGATTTTATTAAATGAAACATTCATCAATTCAAACGGGCCTACCATTTAAGGAAAACATTATCATTTAATTTCTTTACGAATATATCAAACTGTTAAAAATGACTACACAAATATTTGACACAATCTTATTAGCTGCGTTTCCAGAAGCCCGACTTCAGCCCGTTAGCAAAATCGACCCAGAAACGCTTCGAATTGAAAAAAATTACATTAACCAATCAGAGAACAGGAAATTTGAGTGCACGGGAAACGGCAATGCGCCCGTCGGATCATGCAGCTGACAATTGTAAAAAAATAGGTTTCATCCGGTTCGGTTCTTTCTTTTTTTTTTTTTTTTTTTTTACTTTAAAAAATGTTTAATATTATTATAAATTGGAATTTATTTCAGGCAGAGATAGAAAGGAGGAGAAGGTATAATTGCAAAAATGAAAACTCCTTAAGTTTATAAAATAAAAGAAAGGCATTTTTGGAAAAAAAACTATCGAATCGTTGATAATCGAATAAAACCTAGCGATTATCGTAAATATAAGTAACTGTAATCGGGAAAAATTATCGATAATTTCGATATAATAGGTAGTTTTTGTGCATCATAGTATAGTATAATCTTTTACTTCGTAAAATGCGAAAAATTTAAAGTTCCACTGTTTACCTATTAAAGTAAAAACTTCATTAAACTGAGGGAAAATCAAATTACTTTTGTGAGTTGTGGCTACCACCTCAGTTTGTTAGTGGAGAGTATCCCGGGATCTCGTCGCAGGCGGTTAACTTGCCTTGAGCTCGCAATAACCAGAAGGGCAGTATTTTGTCTGCCTGGAGGGATGGCAAATGCCCTTCGTTGGTGAGGTCTGCTCTCAAAAACAAAACAATAGTTTGTTAGTTTTAACAAACTAGTGGTGCCTTGCTCAGATGAGGTTGCGTTTTGACTGTGCTCTTCCATTTTACTGTATAATTTGTGTATTAACTGTATTTTTGTGATAATTGTTGTTTTTTTTTTATAAATAGTGGTGCTAGTAGTTTGTGTATTTATTTTTAAGTAAGTCATTTCTTATAGTTAATTTAGCACTAGTATTGGACTAGGCCAGTGTTTGATAGCCTAACCCTAGGCCAGCTTAGTTGGAGATTTACTGTATACTGTGTGTTTGCAGGTCTACTTGGATTATTAAATAGATTTTCTGCATTTAATTAGTCTTTAATAATTATTATTTTAATATTGTAATTTTGTGATAATTTAAATTAAATTAAGTTTCCCAGAGCCATACTCTAAAGTTAGGCTTACCTTATAATTTTTATATATCCCTAGCCTAGGCTAAGCAAGATTTAAGCTTGTCTAAATTTTTAACGTTTTAGAGATATATATTAGTTTATTTCTTTTTAGGCTTTAGTTATATTTAAACTGTAGTTGGTAAGTAATAGGTACAAGTTAATAAAATTAATAATAATTTAAAGTATGTATACTCTGTGAGAGGTGAATATGTGAATAGCTGCCCTATTTGTTGTTTTAAATGCAGAGAATGTATTGTTAAGGAAGGAGATTGCAAGACTGAGTGAAAATATGAATGAATTGAAAGATTTTGTATTTGTGTTGAGAAAAGAGCGAAGTGTTAAGATAAAAGTTAGTAGGAATGTCGAGGCAAGGAGGGAGCGGGATATAGGGGTAGATAGGAATAGCTATTTACCTAGACAGGAAGATAAGAGGGAAAAGGATAAAGTAGTTGATAATAGGCCTGCAGATGAATGGAGAGTTGTAGAAATTAGAAACAATAAGATGAGGATCTTGAAAGTCAGTCAGCCTGTGACCTGCTGTAACAGGTTCGGCTATCTTCCAGATGGGGAAGGATCAGAGAGGGCCAGTGGTAATGTTGAGTCTTCTAAAGGGAAGACTGATGCATTACTAATTGGAGACTCTATGATACGATACCTAGATAGGACTTTTCAAAATAATTATAAAAGGAAATGATTGAGAGTATATTATCCAGGTGCTAGAGTGAGTGTTATTGTGGATAGGATAGATAGAGAGATTGATTATACAAATGTTGATTCAAATGTGATTGTGCATGTGGGTAAAAATGATATAAGACATAGAAGATCAGAAGAATTAATAACAGATTATAGGAGGTTGATTCAGAAGATGAAAGCTAGTGGAAGAAGTGCATGATTTCTGGAATTTTACCTAGGTTACTGTCTCTATATTCCTAATGTCCTAATAGTTCCCAAGTAGGGCTTTAGGTGTAAATGAAAGGGTTAGGAAATTGTTTTTCAGAAAATATTAGGTTTTTGGATTTGTGGAGAGTATTTCTGGATAAGGATCTTTTTGCAGTATATAGAGTTCACTTGAGTCGTAAAGGCGATGCGTTTTTCAGTACCAGTTGGGAGACTTGTTTATCAAAAAACTAGGTAAAGTTGGGGGTGATAGGCTAAATCTGGATACAAATAATAGCAATGGTAACTGTAATAATGGTGAGATAAATAAAACGTATTGTTACAGGTTCAAATAATGATAATAGCAATAAAAATAGCAACATTTTGAATATCAAATGCTTTTACACTAATGCTCATAGCCTTAGAAATAAAAAAAGATGACATATTAGTTATACCATAAATGAAAATCTAGACATCATTTGCATAACTGAAGCAAGGGTTAATGAAGAATTATTTAGAGACTCCTTTCAGGAATATGAAATAGACAAATATTCGCTTTATTTATACCAGCATAGAGGAAAGAAGGGTGGTGGTGTGGCACTTTATGTTAAAAGCAATATTCAATCTATTAATGACTGACTTTAAAACTAATCAAGATGTTGAATCTGTGTGGATAGATATCCTTATGTATAATAAATCATATAGAATATGGGCATTTTATAGATCTCATGGCCAAAGTCAAGAATTAAATGCTGAAATAGTGAAAAATTGAGATAGCATGCCACAGTAAAGAAAAAATGAATAGTCATAATGGGTGATTTTAGTTTTCCTGGCATTCAATGAGATTCCTTGTCTAATATGGACCATAGTAGTTCTGTATTTATACTAACTTTTTGAGCCAGATGGTTTATGAACCTACAAGACACGATTCACTGTTAGACTTAATATTAACTAACGTTGAAAGTATGGTGGATGAGGTTAGAGTTAAGGAGAATTTAGGACTTAGTGACCATGATATAATTAGATTTAATATGAATGTGATATCTGGGCCCAAATTGCAAAGTTAATAAGGAAGATCTTAGATTTCTGAATGGCGATTTACCAAATTTCCAAGATATACTTAGTAAAT
>JABUQX010006900.1:0-5000 GCA_015478945.1 Trachelipus rathkii
TTTTCCAAGATGGCTTCTAGCTTTGGTCCAGGCGTTGTTCCCACGATAATAACCTCTTAGCACAATATCTTTTTTAATGCATATTTTACAGTAATATCGTTTTATTCTTTTAAGGCTTACTTAATATACTTATTTTCTATTTTCAGAAACTAGATACCTTCACGAGGCCTGCTTTGATAACCCCATGATCTGCTACATCTGTGGTGATACTGCAGGCAGAACAAAGAAGAATAGTACTAAGTTGTGAAGCAAGCAATCTGGCATATTGGAATAAAATCGAGACCAGGATAAGTTCTGGATCCCCATATGGGTCTGTGTAAAAACGTGTGCGAAAATCTACGTCAGTGGAAAAATGGATCGAAGAAGTAGAAGAATAGGTGTGCCTATGGTATGGGGGAGCCAAAGAATTACCACAGTGACTGTTTTTTGTTTGGTTAATGTAAAGGTATCATCGGTTACAAACTAAATTTGAGTATTCGATTTGGAATCGCAGCAAATCGACGGCTGTATACACTCCGACGATGGTCCCATCCCAGTGTCACTACACTCCCAGACCGTAGCATTGTCTGATGAAGAAGATTTCCAGGATTTGGTGTGCAACGTGCAGATAGTGGTAGTGAAAATGAAGAAGTACTTCTACACAGCAACATTCTCCCAGGAAGAATATGATTTAGTTAACGTAAGTTAAGTCTTCAAGGTCAAGATTCTGAGGCTTTTAGGGCTCAGGACCTAAGTTGAATAACGAAATGTCTCAAGGCGAATTAAGATAACTTTTTTTCGGACAAGAAGAAGAAGAATTCTTCCAATTTCATTGAAAGAATTCGGCATAGGTAAGTTACTTCCGAGAGCTTCACATATATAATAAGTTACCTAAATAACGACCGAAGATTGGCGAATTGTTTGGATGTGTTCAATCCGAGAAGCTTGAAGTGTGTTTTATTGACCAATGGCAATAGTTATGCATCGATCCAATAGGCTTCACTCAATCATAAACTGAAAGAAATAATGAAAATATAAAATGTATCTAAAAGTAAGCTTAGATAATAATGACCTTAAAATTATGGCGTTGATTTGAAGATGGTCAATATCTTACTTGGGCAGCAAAGGGATATACTAAGTAAGTACCCTTGTTCCATATGCTTGTGGTATAGTAGGGCTAAAGAAGACGCACTGGAAAATAGTTGTATGCCTGCTAAGGAAAATATGATTGTCAGGTGGATCAAATATATTACGAAACACTGGTTTGAAGGGAAAATTATTTCCCACCACTGACATCAAACTGAGGACTGATGAGGCAATTTGTTAGGGCCAGACAAAGAAGGTACAAGTTTTAAATATAACTTTGCAGACCAATAAAAGACCGAAAAATCAAGAGCGGAATCTTTAATCGGCCCTCAAATCGCCAAATCATAGGCTGACAATCTAAATTCCATGACTGATTTATTGAAGCATGCCTGGAAAAAGTTTTGTCTGGTTGTTCAGAACTTTTTTGGCAACCATAAATCTGCCAACATGTAGAACTCGTACAGAAAATGCTTTAAGACTTCAAAAATTTGAATGCTAATATGAGCATAAAAGTTTACTTTTACAATAGTTAAAAACATCATCTGGCATTAATATTTGATTTTTATAATAGGAACAAGGGGAGAGGTCATCAAGATTATCAAGCGTGATGGAAGAAAGATAGCAAGGAAGATGGGATAACAACATATGCAGATATTGTTGAAGCGTCAAGCGTGGTTGTCACATTCTGCACACGAAACATCATATAGACACGATTGTAAAGCATTTAATCGTGATTGCATTGTACTGAATGGAATGTTTTGATATATTAAGCATTTTATTTATTACTCATTATACAATTTGATCTATTCATTTCGTGTTGTTCTATTGTCGAAGTACGGTTACTCCTAAAAACGAATAGTTGCAAAGTTATTTTGTGACCACCCTGTATCTCAAAACTAGAGCCAATCTAGGAAAATGGGGAGGTCATATTCGTAATCAGGGCAACAAGTTACCATATAATGACCTTCAAATGTTTTGCCGCAAAATCTTTGTTGGCCAGTGAATTATCATTCATGGTGATTTCAACTTTCACCACCGGCATTGGCTTTTCTCAAATTTTCAATTTATAGCTGGTGAACTTGCCTAACACTTTTCTATCTAGAATAACCTCGAGCAGTTGTTCCAGCTTCATGCTCGCATCCATTATCGTCTTTGAGATAAACCCAACATTCTAGATCATTTCCTAACCTTATCATTCTCTTTAATCTTTTAAACTCTCTACTTCTCTGGGTTCCTCCGATCACCTTCTAAAATCTGTTTCCTGTTCCATCTCTTTAAGTCTTCAGCAGGAAAGACACCCTGCCTAAGACGAGGGAACATTTTTAGCACCTGTGCTGCTTACTGGGCCGACTTGCTGTCGTACTTCTTTGATTTCCAATGGAATGAATATTGCCTCCGTGGGAGAGGTCCCTCGGAGTGTTCTGAGCTCATTTCTGAGGAGATTCTCTTGGGCATAAAATCGTACATTCCAAATCCTTACACCTTAACTAAGCTTAACAAACCTTGGTTTAAGTCTGCTTGTTCTTCTGCTATTCGCCACAGGGAAGCTGCCTTCAGGAATTTTCGTCTTCTTCAAACTACTGAAGCTCACCCAACTTATATTTCATTTGGATTGGGGAAAAATTTATTTTCTGTGACACTAAAAACTATTTCCTCCCTAGTAAATGCAATAATTATGCTGAATCCTTTTCCTCATGTCCTGTCTGACATTTTGTAAAAGAAGTTAACTCTAACTTTGCTTCTTCCTCTTTCCCTCCTCTAGTATCTTCGAGAGGCACAACTTCCATTTTACCTTCCTCTAAAGCTGAAATCTTCATTCAAACATTTTCTTCTAATTCCATCTGAAACGATTTCGAATCTATTTCTCCATTTCCACTTCCATCTAACACATTTATGGCTAATACTATAATTTCATCTAATGATGTTATTCTGCTCCCTCTAAGCTTAACACCAAGAAGAAGTACGGTCCTAATTTTACTCCTCCTGTGGTTCTCAAAACTTGTGCTTTCGAGCATGCACCCTGTCATGGAAAACTATTTTGTCTCAGCTTTTCTACTTCGACCTCCCCTTCATTCTGGAAACGGGCGTTCATTCAGTCTGTGCCGAAAAGAGGAGATTCCTCTCAACCCTTCAGCTATCGTCCTATCCCTTTAACCTCTGTTCTTTCTAATGTTTCGAATCCATCCTTAACAGGAAGATTTGGAAACACTTCATTTTTCCTGATTTTATCTCTGATCACTAGTATGACTTTTGAAAGAAACGCTCTACTGGTGATCTTCTTCTTTCTCCTCTTTCTGATTCTTTGTCCTCTTCCCTTCGTCATTTTGGTGAATCTTTCGATGTGGCGCTGGACATATCGAAAGCAATCGAAAGAGTCTGGCACAAAACTTTGATTTCTAAACTTTGCACTTTCGACATCTATCCTTCTCTCTGATATTCTTTCCGGTCGTTCTACAGCAGCTGTTTTAGACGGCCACAGTCCATCCTTTAAATCTATAAACAGTGGGGTTCCTCTGGGTTCTGATGACTTTCCCTTTATTACTACATCACCTATCCATTCCTATGCGGACGACTCCACCCTTTATTATTCCTTTCATTTTAATTGACGTCCCACCCAGCAATAATTACTATCTCAATCTAAATAGGCGGTCTAGGAGCGACTAAGCTCTGATGTTTCTCCAATTTCTAATTGGAGAATTCAGAGCAGCGTTGTTTCAATGAATCAAAAACAGTTTTTATTATTCGATCTAATATTCATCTCAACTATAACATCTTTTTCGAAAACCTTTTTCTGTCCTTAATATTCTTGTTGTTCTTTGTTCTTGTGACCTTAGTTGGAAGGATGCATAATTACCTCTTTCCGAGCAGGCTTCTAAGTGATGGCTGGGTGTTATGAGCCGCCTTCAAAATTTATTCACAAGAGGGTAAAGTGCACTGCTCTTTATATATATATATATATATAATATATATATATTATATATAATATAATATATATAATATATATATAATATAATATATATAGTATATATGAATATATATAGTAATATAATATATATTATATATAATACAGAGAGATAGAGAAGCACGATTAGTAAAAAGTTGCTGGAGTCACCGCTGATATATATATATAATATATATATAATATTATTATATATATAATATATTATATATAATATCAATATAATATCTATATATAGATATATATATATATATATATATATATAGTATATATATATAGTAGTATGTATATAGTATTATTATTAGTATATCACACACAACCAACTATATTATGATTATATGAAAAAGAAGCAGTTATAATTTACTCCTAGAAAATATTTTAAGATAAACAAATAAATGTTGGTTAGCTTTAATCTTTTTTTTCGAAATTACATAAGTTAATTTACTCTTCATCCATCAACATTGCAGTATTTAGAGTAATAAGTGTCTTATTTCATTGTGTGATAGTGTCAAAAAGATGCCACAAAACCAGAAAGCAAACCCCCAGAAACTGATAGGATCTGAAAACCTGGAAGGGAACCTCCCAAATCTGGAAGAAAAAACTCAAAGTCTAGTAGAAATGAACCCGAACATGAAAGAGAAGCTTCAAAACCTGGAAGAAAAGTCACAAAGCTCAAATATAAAGCTTCAAAGCCGGAAAGAAAAGCCACAAGACAAGGGGGAAACGTCACAAAGTTTGAAAAAAATGTCCCAAGGTTTGGAAGAAAAGCCCCAAGGTTTGGAAAAAAAGTTCCAAGGGTTGGAAGAGAAGTCCCAAAATTTGGAAGAAAAGCTCGAAAAGTTGGTAGAAAAGTACAAAAGCCTGGGAGATATGATCAAAACCATTGAAGAAATGATCCCAAGCGTGGAGGGTTGTAAAATTTTTTACTGAAAAGTGCGACCTGCTGCAGGAAACAAAAGCCTCAACTTGAAAAGAA
>JABUQX010006900.1:10000-14645 GCA_015478945.1 Trachelipus rathkii
ATTATTATTATCTATTGATTATTATATTATCGTCATTGAGTTACTGAATTGAACCTGAATTGAATACATCACTGTCCCATCAGGAGTAACACACAGCAACACCACACACCCACATCAGGGAGGACACTGATCTCTTTCTTAAAAGGTGAAGAAAATATTAACGTACATATTCCGTAGCCTGAGGACACCCATAATGTAGAGAATCAAGATCAGAAAAACAAATCTTCTATCATTATGCCTAAAAATAGGTCAGTCTTATTATGATGTGTAACTTCTTTAAGCTTAATACATTAACAAGAGGTAACAGCTGCGCTGAAAAGAATCGAAAATCAATTGTTTTATTATTATTATTATTAGTTATTATTATTATTATTATATTATTATTATATTATATTATTATTATTATTATTATTATATATATTATATTATTTTATTTATTATTATTATTATAATTTGAACGCAATAACAAAAAGTAGTATATAAATAATTATCCATCAACGCAGAGAGAGAGAGAGAGAGAGAGAGAGAGAGAGAGAGAGAGAGAGAGAGAGAGAGAGAGAGAGAGAGAGAACGGCCTTTCGTCCTTTCATCCTTAAGGTACGTAAAAACATGTTTTATGTACCCTAAGGACGTATGTCCTTAAGGCTGTACAGTAAATAAAACGGAAGTCACCCTTTCTTCTTTACGGACTATCATCCTTTTGTCATTTCATCCTTGCGGACTATCGTCCTTTCGTCCATGCGAACTATCGTCCTTTTGACCTTTCGTCCTTAGGGTATGTAAAAACGTGTTTTTACATACCCTAAGGACGTGTATCCTTAAGGCTGTCCAGTAAATACACCGTAAGTGACACCGCCGAGCTGTACGGCCTCTCGTCCTTACATCCTTTCGTCCTTACAGCCATTAGCCCTTTTTATTATTATTATTATTATTATTATTATTATTATTATTATTATTATTATTATTATTATTATTATTATTATTATTATTATTATTATTATTATTTTCATTATTTTAAAAGTTGAAAACAATTGTTGTATTTGAAACTTTAAAACAAATTATTAATTATTATATTAATATATTATTATATTATATGTATTATATTATTATTAACTTCCAAAGCTTTAGTAATTATTTATCATATTATATTATTATTATTATATATTATTATTTATTATTATTATTATTATTATTATTATTATTATTATTATTATTATTATTATTATTATTATTATTATTATTTTATGTTGGTCCCCCGTGCGATATCTACAAACGTAACATATTTTTTCCTTAAATAAATGAAGTAAACAAACTATGATTCAAATGAATTGAAATATTATTTATTACACAGTAAAGTTATATAATATTAATAATATATTATATATATATATATATATAATATATTAATATAATATATATATATATATATACTATATAAATATAAAAATTAGATATATATAAATATATATATATATATATAGAGAGAGAGAAAGAAGAGAAGAGAGGAGAGAGCTATACATTTACTATCGCCTACTACAATACTATAGATCTATTATAACCAACTCTTCATCCAATTCTTTTCAACTCAAAAGCTCTCCCAGCTGAATATCAGAAGTCTGTTTCTACTACTGCTCGACTTACGATGACCACTACAGCAGCAACAACAAACAACAAAAACAATGCAAGAAAAGCATCTACAACGACAACAACAGCAAACAACAACAACAAACACAACAACACACAACAAACAACAACAAAACAACGCATTCGCCACATGGATTATGCTATGAACACATTACACATTATTTACTTATAATAAAATTTTCTAAGAAATTTTATTAAAACAAATAACTTAACAGCTTAAAGCAGTAAACAGCTAAATCAAATAGCGCAAATGTCTAGCAACGCGAAGGAATAATAGTTTAGTGTTTTATCATGCTTTACTTGCTTTACTGTCTTACTTCTTTATACAGAATGCTTTAATGCGCTACGCTTTAATAGCTAACTGCTTTATGCTTTCATCATACTTTAAATATATGAGACTATTTGATTAAAAACATTATTGTTTCAAAACATTTACAATATAATTATTCACCTAATGTCTGTCAACTAAAATATTATTTCATAAGTTTTATTAAAAAAATTTGGATTGTTTTATGTATTATATTATTATAATTATTATTATTAATATTATTATATTATTAATTATTATTATTATTGAATTAATTATAAATTATATTATTATATATTATATTATTATTATTAATTATAATTATGATTATATTATCATTATTATTTTTATACTTTACAGCTGTTTCTTGAAAAGGAATGAATTATTGGAAAAGGTTATGATAACTGTTTATAAATCTGATGAACATTTCTAGAAATATTTTTATTTTAACAGCAAATAAAAAAAAATGTAAACAAAATAAACAACGATGGCACAATTGCATAACTACCAACCAAACAACAACAACAAACAAGTAACAACGACTTAAGGCTCTAGCAAAGCACTGCTACATCTTATCACACAATCAGGTTCATTACTTACAAATATCATATACTATTACAGCGTATCAAAATCAGCCAACATACTTTTAAATCCAGACTTCTAAAACCCTCCTTTCAAATAAGACTATTATATTATTATTATTAATTAATATTATTATTATAGCATATTGGTAGTATTTTACTAATTAGAAACAATGATTATTTATTATTAATTATATAAGATTATTATTATTTTATATTTGTTTATGCCTAGCAGTTTTAATACTCTTTTCAAACACATAGACTCATCATCATCAATCATCATCAATCATCAACACACAACGAACACCACACACACACACACACACACACCCACACACAACACACACACACACACACATACACACACACGTAATTACGAGCGTGCGTTCATGACGATGTCATGAACGTCCGTGAGTTGTTATTTACATTACTAATTAAATTATACAAACACAGTTACATATAACTATAGCAATGTACACATAGCACACACACACACACATCACGACACACACACGACATACACACACTAATTAATCACCGTACAATTATATTTAACTCATTCAAGTATACTAAAAATTATTCAAAGTTTCTTAAAACTTCTATATTTAAATCATTATCTTTGAACAAAATTATTATATTATTAACTATTAATACTTTTGTTTATAAATTTTACAAGTATCAAGTTTTAAATAGATTTTTATAATAAATAGTTAATGAAAATTTTATTACAAACATATATTTAACATACCCTAAAGCATAAGTATTAAAACAGTAATACAGTAAAGCAAAACCCAAGACACCCCCTAACAAAATAATATACATGCTGTGGAAACTACGGTGACTGTTCATTGGACTCACTGATTCACCATCATATATTCTAAATGTAAGGAATAGAAAAAAAAATACCCCAAATAAGTTCAATCGACTGTTACACATAACATATTTTATAAAATCATATTAAGTTTTATTTAAAAATAACAAGTAACCATACTTACATTTCTATTATTCATTCAAGTATAACTGAAGAGAGAACATAATTTGGGCATGTTTATACTTAATACATAGCTTAATATGATGTGAAGCAGTAAGTCAATGAGGAACAAACCGAATCACAGCATGAAATTATAGAGAATGGAGCTAGGTTATGCGTACTATTTAGCTGTTTAATGCTTAATAGGGTATGTAAAACTATGATTTTAATAAAATTTCATATATTTAGTAAGATAAATTATTTTAAACTTAATACTTATAAAACATTAATAAAACAATTATTACAGTTAATAATAAGTAATAAATTCTTTGTTCAAGAATTATGATTTAATTATTTAAGAAAACTTTGAAATATTTTAGTAGATATTGAATCGAGTAATAATAAGTACGAATGCATAATTAAGTGGTGTGGTATGTGCGATTGGTGTGTGCGATCAGCGTGTGTGTGATTGCATGTGTATAAGTGTAAATTGTAAAAAAAAAAAGTAATATTATTAAATGTAAATGAACAACTCACGGACGTTCACTGAAATCACATGAACGTAACGCACGTAGTAGTGTGTTACGTGTGTGAGGCGAAAACTAGTGAGATGGGAAAATAGTGTATATAAGTGAGCATACGTGTAAGAAAAAGGGAGAAAAAGGCTCGTCATGAAAGTAATAAATAATAATAATAATAATAAAATAATAATAATAATACAAAAATAATAAATAAAATAATATAAAATAATAATAATAATAAATAAATAATAATAATTAATAATAATAATAATAATAGTCTTCATGGGAAATGAGGAGTTATAGAAAAAGAGGTTCCCAAAACTTGTTGTACTCGAAAATAGCCACCACTTGCCATATTTTCGGTTATGATGTAGAAACCCCGCTGCTTACACTGATATTGATTATTTGCCTAAAACCGCCCAAGAAGAAGTAATAATAAGATATAGTAAAAATACATATATAATTATAGAATATAATATTAATAAATAATAATATATGAATATAGAAATAATAAAATAATAAATTAATATATGATACGAAAAATATGAATATAAAATAATAAAAACAATATAGTAATAAAGTAATAAAATATAATAATATAATAAATATATAGTAATAACAA
>JABUQX010006901.1:15000-17500 GCA_015478945.1 Trachelipus rathkii
TGTAATCATAACATCAAATCGTTATCAGCATTGTCGTTGTAATTAATAAGAGAAATTATGATAAAACAATTAATAATAATAATCTCCATTGGAATTATCACCATCCGTCGTAGAAACATGACCTAACGAAGGTAGGAATATCCTCGTTAGCATTTTGATAATAAGAAGATTGTGATATTTCTACGAAAAGACCCGATGGGGAGTGACCCCTTTTAGGTTTAGTTTGCTCTTAGAAATTATATTTTAATATTTGTAGACCTAAAGATGACACATTTGTGTCGAAATGTCGTCCTAATAAATTATTAAATATGTATTTGTCTTCCTCTTTATGACTATATATATATATATAATTATATATATATATATATATATGATATATATTAAATATATAATATATATAATATAATCTATATATATATATATATATATATAGATATATATATAATATATATTATTAATATATATTACTAACAAACTTTGACCAGAAAATAATAAGAAAACAACTTTGCTACACAAAAAGTTAAAAGTTGAAAGTAAACTAGCGTAAATTCGTCTGGCTTGCAAATGAAATGGAGTTGGATAATAAATGCTGACTGTAAATAAATGTAAAAAGAGTCTTTCATTTCTGGCATTTTACAATACCACACACACCTAGACCAAACCACCTTCACACACACCCACACACACACACACACAAAATACTATATATATATATATATATATAATTATATATATATATATATATATATATATATATATATATATATATTATATATATATATATATTATATATATATATATATATTATATATATATATATTATATATATATATATATAATATATATATATATATATATATATATATTATATACTATATATATATATATATATATTATATTATATTTATATATATAATATATATATATATATATTATATATATATATATATATATATGAATGTATGCGAGTTTGTTGGTGCAAGAAGAAATAGGTATTTTGGGGATGAGGTAATTAATTGGAGTGAGGTAATGGGTAGGGTGGAAAAGTTGAAGAATGGTAAATCTGCCGGCACCGATGGAATTAATGGTGAAATGATCACGAATCAAGAATGGAGGCGAGATGGTGATTGAATGAATTTGGAAGTTGTGTAACAAACCGTTTATCTAAGGTACAGTTCCGAGAGATTGGAGGAGAGCAGTAATAATGCCCTTATATAAGGGTAATGGGGTAAGGGGAACTGTAGAAACTATAGGGGAATTTGTTTATTGAGTGTTGTAGTTAAGATATATGCTGGTATTTTCTTTGACAGAGTATGTCGGGTGACTGAAGGACTGATTTAGAAGTGGTAGAGAATGTGTGGATCAAATTTTTACATTGAAACAAATGATTGAGAAAATGAGAGGTTAGAATAAATTGTATTTAGGGTTTGCAACAGGCGCATGACAGGATTAATAAGGAAGCTATGGCGGGTGCTAGCGATATATGATGGAGGTGGTAGGATTCTAAATGGAATCAAAAGTATGTATGACAATAGAAAACCAAATCTGTAAGAATCTGTAAGTTTTCTGTAAGAATAAATGAAGTCGAAAGTGGCTAGTTTAATATTAATAGCGGAGTGAGGCAGGGATGTGTTATGCCTGCTTGGTTATTCAATTTGTGAATGGATGGGGTTATGAAAGAATTAGAGGAGGGGTGGCAGGGGAAGGTGTTAGAATGACGGAGAATGGAAGAGAGTGATGGATGCCCTACTTATTATATGCAGATGATTTGGTTTTCTGTGGTGAATCTGAAGAGAATTTGAGAGGATTAATAGAGGGGTCTGGCAAGGTGTGTAAAATGAGAGGTTAGAAAGTAAATGTAGATAAAAGTAAGGTTATGGTAGTGAGTGAGGAGAGCCCGTTGTGTGAAGTCATGTAAGATGGTGAGCAAATGGAACAAGTATCTGAGTTTAAATATTTAGGATATATGTTGAATGATGATGCAGAATGTTGTAGGATAGGTGGCTGGTGCAATTAAAGACTGAGTCTTGAGTGAGCTAGAGTCTTACATGAGGGTATGTTGTTACCTGTGTTAATGTATTGTTGTGAAACTATGGTCTGAGAATAAGAGGTATAGATTTAAGGTAAAAAGTGTTCAGATGGACAATCTTAGGAGCGTATTAGGTGTTAGAAGAATTGATAAAATGATGAATGAACGCATTAGGGAGTTGTGTGGTGTGAAGAAGAGCGAAAATGAGAAAATAAACGAGAGTAAGTTGAGATGGTTTGGTTATATGGAAAATATGGATGATAGTCGGTTGGTTCAGCGTATGTATATTGGTGAGTGACTTGGGAATCGACCGGCTGGGAGACAGAAGAAAAAGTGGAATGATTCAATAAAGGAATACCTGAAGAAGAGAAATGTTAGCTTGGCAGAGACGAAAAAAAGGTTCATAGCAGGAGTAAATTGCGGGGTCTAGTGAGGGATATAGTTATTGTCTTTGCCCAGGGGATGAGCCTC
>JABUQX010006901.1:35000-40000 GCA_015478945.1 Trachelipus rathkii
AATTAAAATAAATTGAAATTGAAAATAAAATAAACAGGCAGAAATTTTTTTTTGTTTTTTCTTAAATCTAAATACATTTTTTTTTTTTTTTTTTTTTTGTAATCAAAACACTTAAGTGTAGGATTTCATACAACCCTGCCGCTATTGTACGGCTGGTCTAAGGAAGACTACTGACGATCTAATATAAGATACGAAAAATTATTTTGTTTCCAAATCCGTTCGCTTTGTACAGATTAGGAATTTGGAATGAAAAGAGGTTAGATTAATAGGACAAGAGTTAGAGTGTTTAAGGATTCACAGGAGCCAAAAGAGTTCCTCGGAACTGGTTGAATGAGCTCAAGTTTCCATCAAAAAGGAAAAATCGAAAAAAAATTAGGAAAAAGTTTCCCAAGGCATATTGCAAGCTCGGAAGCTAGTGGCAAAACTAACAACCCCTCAGCTTTCCCCGTGCGCACTGCCCCTGACCATTAGTGTGATATATAAACTATATGTCGAGGATGAAGGGGGCCACACATTCGTTTTTTGGGGGAGATCCGGGCACACTTAGTTTCACCGACTGTCGGAAGCACAAGTTTTAAGGACTATAGGTGGAATGCAGCCTGTTTCATGAGTCTCCTTAATATTAGCTCTAAGAGAACAGGAATTACATCTTCAGAATGAAATTACTATATAACTCATAATGAGCTGTAGAGAGTGGAATAAGTTGAAAAGGTTTAAGAGATGAGTTAAGTATTAGAAGATGGTAAGACTGCCAAAGAGATGTCAAAAGAAAGAAGGAGATGAAAAGAAAAAGAAGAAATATTAACAGTTGACATTTACGAGAAAGTAGCTGAAAGAACAGGAAGAGAAAGAACAGAAAGATATATTTCCCATAAAGGAAGTTGTTTTTAGTTTGGCAAAAATAGATTTTGTACGATTTCGGAATAAGGAACAAGTTGAAAGATGGCAGTTATTAATTAGGGCAGACTCACTTCAAGAACCATTTCGGTTTATGAGTTTTAATCAAACGGAAAGAAAGTAGAAAGTTTTATGAGTTTTTGTCAAACGGAAAGAAAGTAGAAAGTTTTATGAGTTTTTGTCAAACGGAAAGAAAGTAGAAAGTTTTATGAGTTTTAATCAAACGGAAAGAAAGTAGAAAGTTTTATGAGTTTTTGTCAAACGGAAAGAAAATAGAAACTACGTCACTTTTACAAAGAGATTCACCTTAGTTATGTGTTGTGAGAAGTCAAAGAATTATGACCTTAAATTGGACCGGTTACAGCACCAAAATATCAGAAATGCCTCTTCGTTGAAAGCTAAATACTTCCTGTGGCAAAGGATTGAAGTGGTAGAACAGGATTTACAGAAATGATAAGAAGGTCTGAAAGACCCATGAAGCAAAATTCGAAGGGATAAAAGTTAAGAAAAGGTATATATTTTTTAAAGTTGTCATCCTCTCTCTCTCTCTCTCTCTCTCTCTCTCTCTCTCTCCTCTCTCTCTCTCTCTTCTGCTCCTCTCTCTCTCTCTCTCTCTCTCTCTCTCTCTCTATTGATAGTATATAATATATATATAATATATATATATATATATATAATATATTATATATATATATATATAATATATTAATAATATATATATAATTATTATTAGTATATAAATATATATATTATATATATATATAATAAATATAATATATATATTATATATATATATATATATATATATATATATATATATATATATATATATATAATATAATTCATATATCATATATATATATATATATATATACAGTTCTAGCCCATTTCCATATTTGCAAGCTACTTCTTGTGGCTAAGCGAATTTTATTGTAAAAATAAACAAACGCAGTTTCATGCTTTTGCATGAATTCACCCAATGGAATGATGATTTCAGAGACAGAAAGGGAAAACACAGAACAAGAATCAAGAACAAGAACAAGAACAAGAACAAGAACAAAAACACACGTTCTAGATTCGAGAATCGAAGAATTTTGGAGATAAATAAACAACAAAGAGGATTTAGTCATTGATTTGGATAGAGAACAAAACCAAAATATTTGAAATTTGGAAGATTCCAAATCCAAATCAGTTACACGAGAATAAGAATAGACAACGTCGAAGCAAACATCAACACATCACCCAAATTTGGATAAAATTTGGGAGTAAATATAATATAAGGGAACAATATATATATAATATATAGTATTATATATATAGTATATATATAGTATATATATTATATAAACTATATATATAGAGGCATCGAAGATACAGATAATATAGACTTTTTGTTTAATTATATTGTTTCCTCATATATACGTAATATATAGTACTAGTCATATTATATAGTATGTACTTATACAATACATCTAATATTATCACTACCTTATATATATATCAGTCTTACACTACTACCCTTATATATATATCCTTAGACTACTTATATATATATATTGAGTTATTAAGTATATTACTATATATACTGAGGCCTACCTACTATATTCTATATATATATATTATTAGTGGTGTGTGCGTGGTGACTGCCAAGAACACCCTGTGAGTTAAACAGGCTTACAACTTCACCTGAATGTCTTAAAACATCTGGGTGATTCATACAGTTAGATAATTAACAGCACAAATGTGCCATAAATTTTTCCTCGCTGTAGCGGAAGCCTTTCAAGGGAAGAAATGAAGATATCGAACAAGATACATATATAGAGTGATCGGATGAGAACGGATGTAGAGAGAGTTTAACAGGTTACGGTGAAGTATTGGAAATTATGAAAAACGTTCACCTTTAAGACGATGAAGTATAAGTGAGGGAGTTGCACCCTCTGCTTGAATCTAATCAGATTAGTTTAAGGATGGGTGAGTTCCAACTGAAATCTTAAAAATTACAGAAAAGTCACTGGCAGTTGTGAATATTGAAATCACCAAGGAGAAGACTAGAGATTGCGCTCCGTTATTTAGTTTAACTAGTCGAAAATTTAAGATAGATCAGTAGAATCAGTAATAAATTGACAGAAAATATCAATTTAGAGTCCGAGCCTCAAGGTAGAAAATCCAGAAGATTCTAAGTCAGCGACACTTGAACAAAGAACGTCGTTGCAAACATAAACAAACAGTCACCTTTGACCTTTTTCCTTTGACTGATTATTGAGGATAGAGACAGTAACAGGAGAGAACAGAGCAGGTTTTGATATATATATTATATATATATATATATACTATATATATATTATATTATTATACAAATCTTGTATATATATATATATATGAGCTGGCCGATATGAATTTGATAAAGAATGGAAGGATCTGATGATAGAAGGATGTACGCTCAGATATGTAATTAGTAGCGTACTGTCCAAAATATCTCACCCCTCCCCCGCATCTTATGCTTGCTCTCTCTTCACACTCGTCTAGCCTCTCCTCTTCTCTATCTTTATACGTTTCCTATATATAATAACTATTATATATAAGTTATTACTCTTATATATATATGGTTAATTATTTTTTTAGTATTTAAACCTTTACTTAGAGTGACACATTTGGTCTTAAACTTGTAATTGTTGAGTCGCCACTGCGGTAGGTAGCAGTGAGATTTCTTAGTTTATATATATAGGGTACATGCAGTTGATCAGCGTCTAGGTGCGAGCGTTCGGATATATGTGAGTGTGAAGTGTTAGTATTGAGATATATAGCAGAAGTTCTAAACTAGTTAGGTGATTTCACCTTTGTGTAGGGATTGGGCGTGTTTGATTTTAGAATCCGTAATATCTGATAAGATCACTTTGTTTGCTTTTTTAATGTACTACAAGTTAATTTTAGTCTCAAAAGTGTATTTGTGATACATAATGTACTAAATATATAATAATAAGTTTACATTTAATGATATATTAATATATATATATATTATATATATATATATATAATTATATATTAATATTATATATATATTAATTATATGTATAATATATATATATATAGTGTAAACAATGCAGTTTTTGATCATGGAACTCGTCATGAGCCAATTTGAATAAAATAGTGACTCAAGCGTCACGAGAGTATTCGTCCGCTCGGCGGCTGCGTGGAGTGAGTTACGGAGTGTTGATTGGCGGGAGTATCGGAAATTCTACTTTCTCTCTCTCTCTCTCTCTCTCTCTCTCTCTCTTGCTTGTTCTCTCTCTCTCTCTCTCTCTAACCTCTTATATATATATATATATATATATATATATATATATATATAATATATATATATATATATATATATATATAATATATATATATATATATATATATAATAATATATAATAATATATATATATATGTATATTTATATATATATATATATATATATATATATATTATTATAATATATATATATATATAATATATATTTATATATATATAATGTATATATAATATATATATATAATATATATATATGTAAAGTGTTTTATGATTTAAAACTAACGAACACCCTAGAGTAGACCGCAAGATATCAGTTGTCAGGGTCTCTCGGCCTCTAGGTGGAGACGGGGGGACGAGTCCCCCTCTGTCCCCCATGCGGCTCGAGCCCGCCTAAATAAATAAAAAAAAAAATTAAAATAGTTATTATATATATATATATATATACTATATTAATAATATATATTATATATATTTATATATATAAGGTTATATACAGAGAAGTAGTATTATACACTAGGGAAGAATAGTGGCACATACTGATAAATCCATGAAGTATCACTTATATCAGGAGCATATCTCCGATGCGGACTGTACGGTCACATTTGGGTAACTCTCTTCTGGGAATCGAACCTGACCCTAGCAGATATACGTGCAAGTGTTTGACCACCACTTGACCATGATGAGCTAAAAGAAGAACCCGACTATACTTCTGGTGTCCATTCATCAGTTACATGTCGGTGACCTTTGGCAGACCTTCCCGCTCACACTCGGGCCTGGGGTCAAACAGGGTACCGAGCATAGGGTGAAAA
>JABUQX010006901.1:45000-47500 GCA_015478945.1 Trachelipus rathkii
TAGTCATATGGAACAATAGCAATCATCTCCAATATACAATATACAGAAAACCCACATCAGCTCCCAATTATATACATTGGGCATCAAACCATCGACCAAATACAAAATTAGCCATTTTGTCAAGTTTATTCCTCCGTGCTCTCAGGCTATGTTCCCCATCATTTCTTTCCGAAGAAATTAAACATATTTTTAGCATTTTTAAATCTCTACATTATCCAGATATTTCATTTCTAAGCACCTTAAAAAAAAAGCAAAAAATAGGTATATAACACCACTCCAATAAAAAGGAAAATCTTGTCTTTTTTTGCCCACCCCGACAATATCTCTAAATAAAAAAAAAAAAAATATTACCAAAAAATATTCATTTGGTTCAATCCAACAATATTACTCTCAAAAACATATTAAAACCTCCCAAACGCAAGGAAAGCCACTCCCTAAGCAGTATTTATCACATTCCGTGTAGCACATGCAACCTCACCTACATAGGAGAATCAATAGATTGGAAAAGAAGAAAATCTCAACATACAGATGATCTGAATCAAGACAAAATAAACTCAGCTCTAACCCACCACAGGCGCACTTGTAATCATCTTATCAATATAAACAATTTCAATTCTGTGACCAATATTAGTCATACAGGCCATCGTAAAATTGTGGAGATCGTGGAGTCTTTCTGTATATACAAAATCGAAAAACTACACAGATATTCCTGGTGGGGTTAAGATGGATTTTTATCCTCAATAAATACCTAAAATCGTCAAACTTTTTCAACAACACAACGAAGAAAATAAAAAACCAACTAAATTGATCTTCCATCCTGCGAACTTCATAATAAGTAAAATTCTCATAACCTGAAGAGACCTCGCGTGACGAGGTGAAAGCTCGTTACCTTGTATATATTTTATATTGTTTTTTTAAATATTTTATATGCAATTAAAGTGTAAGATTTTCTAAGTGTTCATTTTCAACTTTCCAAGGGCTTTTAATATAAAGTATATATAATATATATTATATATATATATTTATATATATTTATATATACAGTATATAATATATATATATATATATTATATATATATATAAAATATAATTATAATATTATTATATATATATCAGGTATATATATATATATATATATATATATATATACTGTGTGTGTGTGTGTGTGTGTGTGTGTGCGTGCGTGTGTGTGTGTGCGCGCGCGCTTGCTATCTCTGATATGTAGAGACCTGAATAAATCCAACAAAGTTATGGAAGCCTTTCCAAGTCCAGATTATTAAAAGTCGACATGATCCAACGCATAAAAATTTTAAAGAATGTAAAATAAAGAATATTGGAATGATAAATAAAGTAAAGTTTTTTTTTCCGAGCGCCAGCTGAGCACGTGTAAGAGTAAGAATATATGTTTAGTCTGGTGTCAGGAAGTTGGAAAGAGAAAGGATGAAATTGAGTGGAAATTGTGTGAAGTTGTGTGGAAATTGTATGGAAATTGTGTGGAAAGCTCTACTCAATGGAGGAGTTGTGCGACTGGAGAATTTGGAAGATCCATTGTCAGTAGAAATGGCAATAGTATGATGAGAGTGATGTAACAGATTGTCTGGATGAAAGAATGGAAGAGATTCAGAGAGACCTAAAGGGTTAAAATAATCAAAAGCCATAAAGTCCACCCTTCAAGGTGAGATGTATAAATGAAACCCCAGATATGCTTTGTACACTACATACAATGACGAATGACCCTCCGAACTGGGCTGATGTGAGGAAGTTCTAAAGGTGAATCAGAACACCTTATCTCTTTGACGAAGTTTGCTTAGTGAGAAAAAAAATACCAAATGTATTAAATGTAGAGTGAAGTTTCAGTTAAGTGCTTTCGAAAATGTTTGTTTCGTGGAAGGTTATGTCTAGTAAAAAGATGAAGAAACAAAGTTTTTGGGTAATTGAAAACAACCATGCTTATCTACCCCAATTAGAAATACGAGAAACACCAAATATCAGTTTGCCTCAATGCCATCCTCTTAGTGTCAGCTATTTGAAGTTGGATATAACGATTTTTGAGGTAAAAGCCGAACGGTAGAGTCATCGGCAGAAGAATGTATAGGTGATGAAATGACTGATGGAAGATCATTAATAAAAAGTAGAAAGAGTTGATGACGCACAATGTTGAGAAGCTTGTAAATTATTTTGCCAGTTCGAAATACGACTCTATCTCCGGCTCCGTCTCCATGGTTTTAAATTGTCCGAATTCAGCTCCAAAAATTAAAAAATATTAGTGTTAAATTTTTTTTTTTTGCTTGAACCCCAGGCCAAAAAAATTTTTTTTCTCCTTCTGCTGCTCCGGTGGTTCCACAGCTACTACTTCGGCTCGCAGCTCTAGGTAATAGGACAGAACTCTGAAAGACGAGGCTATTTATGAATGTAGAAAATGAACTGTGGCCATTTACAACAACAGTTATAGAACGGACGGAAGGGAACTCATACAAAAGCTTACAGAGTGAAGAATAGA
>JABUQX010006901.1:60000-67500 GCA_015478945.1 Trachelipus rathkii
TGGATTGGACATATTGCATGAATTAGCTCCTCGTAATGCAATGACGTCATTCATTATGACGCATAGGGAAAATGGACCAGTTGTTGGAAAAATTAGCTGTGACCTAATCTTTGGTAAGTAAACATGTTTCGTGTAATACATATACTGTTAAATAGAAACTCTCCCTCGTATATACAGAAAACCCTGAGATTGTGAATATTATATATGTAATGATTGCCTAGAATATTCCAATGTTCCTTATATATATATATATATATATATACGTATATATAATAGGTATATATAATATTAAATTTTTTTTATATAGTATATATTAGTATATATTATATATATATAATATTATATTAATTAAAGAGACGCTGCAATTAGTAGTTGCATGTGTTAAGTGGTTTATAAAACGAATTACTTATAAAAATGAAATCCCGCACATGTTAGAGTCGAAACAGTCATGTGAATGGTAAGAGAACGAAACATACGAGCAGCATTAGGTGACGATAGTTTTGATGTGTTTAGGAATCATAGAGATAAATAAATTAAGAAAATTTAGCTATGCTAGGTTAGACAACGTGTCGTGAGAGAGAGAGAGAGAGAGAGAGAGAGAGAGAGAGAGAGAGAGGAGAGAGAGAGAGAGAGAGAGAGAGAGCGGGGGAGAGAGAGAGATGCTGTAATTAATAAGTTGTATGTGTTAAGATAGCATGTTAGGCCGGATTAGGTATGGTTAGGGTAAGATAGATAATGTACTTAAGAAAGAGTTGTGTAAAGAAAGATAGCTAAAAAGCTATAATGAGTGGCATATTATTATTAAGCTGTTAATATCCATATATTGTTCAATATACGACTGCTATAGTGATCATCTAAGAAATTATCAATAAATAATTAAATTCACCATTAAAATTTCATTTTAAGGGTTAAACCATGTTTTGGAGTTTTGTCCCCATCTCACGTAGAGCCCTTATCATTTCTGATTTCTTTGGAATCATCCTTTGTCATTGTTCCTTCATCTTCCTTTGTTAAGCAGTTCGTGGTATTCTCGTTTTTTTCTGGGACCCACTCCCGGGGGTACTCAGACTCTTCATATTAATTTGAAACCCTCAAATTCGATCTCTACGGGTTCGTAAACATATTGAAAGACATCTCATTTGTCCTGCTACATGTTTATTTTCAAGATTCGGCTCCGGTTCCGGTTCCGGCTCCGGGTCCTTGCTCCGCATCTTGAGTTGTCTCAGTCTCTGACTTCTTCTGATTCCTCCATCTTCCTCTCCTATGCACTCTGTGCGTTTTTTTTTTCTTCTTTTTACTTCTTCTCTGGCTCCAATTCCTTCTCCGACTCCTGTTGCTGTTTATTTTTCACCTAAGTACAGCCGTAACCAACTTTTGGGGCTCAGAACCCCCCTCCGTAGGCGCAGTGGCGTGACGAGGTGACATTAGCAGTGATAGGGGTAACAAGTTTGAGGGGATACGATGTCTCTAAGTTTCCTAAATTGCGGGGGAAATAAATCTTGCTCTGTGATTAGTCTGCCTGTGACATCATCGGAATACTGAACGTTGATTGGCTATCCGTGAATTGGCTCTATCACCATAGATTATATCGATTAAATTTTAAATAAAACTTTTGATTTTATTTCTATTATGTATTTCATTGTATTAAGCCACCCAGAACACATAGAAAGACGATTTAAATATCGATTTGGGAGTAAATTCACGATAAATCGGCGGGAATCATGAGAAATGGTCTAGCGATCATTTGAAATCTTCAGGAACCTAAAAATCACTTTTTAGGGGGCTAATTCCTCTAAATTCAGATTCCAAAACCCAAAAAAATGGTCTTTCAGACCTCAAAATCTTTCTCACCAACCTTAAAAACCTATACTTTGACTTATCAAACGTCAAAATCTAACGATGTGAGGGAAATTTCCAAGTCAACTGCCTACATGACTTGGATTTCCTGCCGATCTGAAGATCCGAAATCCTGATCATCAGTCATTAAACAAGCCTTTGTCACTGACGTATTATGTTACAAAAGAAAAAAAACAAAGTTCCTCCGGAGTTGGGGGCTTTACCCAAGTAAGCTGCTGACATGCCTCCAGCTTTTCCTGCAACTTGTGCCCTGCATACTACTAATTATTATTAGGGCCTATGATTCCCACGCTTTATTTCAATGGTCTACTATCCATACATACCTCCAGGCCATCAATTCCGTCCAACTCCTTGTAACAATATTGGCTCTCTATTGGGAACGGCATCAACTTCACTTCAAACACATAGCGTTTCACCTGCAACTTTTGCGGTCTTTATTGAACCGCCATCATTTTCTTACACACAAATGTACATATCATATTTCTTTTAATATTTAAAATAATACCATCTAATATTAGTAATTTATATTGCTTACAGCCTTACATTATTAATATATAAAAAGTGTGTCGCAAGCAATTTAACTGGCATACCCTGGAGGCATGGAATTATCAAAAAGGTTAGCAAAATAAAACTTTTAATAAAAAAAAAAAATATAGCCAATGTTGCAATCATGCAAATAGTTCAGAATATTAATTAAATTTATATATTATAAATATATATATATTATATATATATATTATATTATACATATATAATCATATATATATATATATATATATCATATATATATATATATATATATATATATATAGTATATTATATAGTATGTATGTGTGTGGTGTGTGTGTGTGTGTGTGGTGTGTTGTTGTGTGTGTGTGTGTGTGTATGTGTGTGTGAGACAATTACACTTTCTTCAAATCAAAAGAGTGATTAACCTATAAGAAATAATTGGAATGATAATGAAAACTCTTTTTTTATTGTCTTTATTGATACATTAATACAGATACAGATATTAATATTTCTTAAAATCCTGAAGTAATTCATACAAATTATTGATATTTTGATAACTGTCTCTTTATTAATATTTTTAAATCGCATATTTAATTTTGGGTTTACAAACTATGTTAATTCAATTTAAATTTCCTGTTGTTCGCCAGAAACAGTGTGTTCCAAAGTCTTTCTCTGACTAGAACGTACACAACAAAGGCAAGCCTCTTTTTTTAAGAGTTACAAGATTGAGAGTGTCATTTTACTGAACCAATCAGAGCATAGCTTGGCACCCTCTCTTATATTAGCCTCACGCAAGAGGGTAAACGATTTTCTTAGAAGTTATTATATTATATATAGTATATGATATATATATATATTATATATATATATTATATATTATATATATATATATATATATATATATATATATTATATTATATATATATATATATATTTATATATATATATATTATATATTAATCAGGAGCATAGCTTGCAAACCTCTCTATTATATTTAGCTTTTCGGAGTATAAATCGGCTGTCCGATTGGATATATATTCATGTTTGATATATATATATAATACTATATATATATATTATATATATATAACTTATATTATATATATATATATATATATATAATATATATATATTCTATATATATAATATTATATATATTATAGTATATATATTAATATAATATTATAGTATATAATATATATATATATATTATATATATAAATATATATATATATATATTATATTTATATAATATATATATATATATATATATATATAATATATATTATATAATATATCATATATATATATATATTAATTATATATATTTTATATTTATAATATATATGTATATAGACTATAAATATATATATATATATATATATATAATTTATATTAGTATATATATATATAATATATATATATCTTTATATAATATTATATATATATATATATATTATTATTTATATATAATATAGTATAATATATATAGTATATATATATATATATATATATATATTACATATAGTATATATATACTTTACTATATAATATTTATATACTTATATATATATTTATTAATATATATATAGATATAATAATACATATATATATATATACCATATCTATATTATACTATTATATATATATATTATATATATATAGTATGTATATATATATATATAATATATATATTATATATATATATATATGGTATATATATACATATATATATTATAATATATTATATTATATATTTATTATATAGTATATGTAATATATGTTGTAGATATATATATTATATATATCTATATATATAATATATAATAATATATATATATATATAAATACTATAATATATATATATAATATATATATATATATATCTAGATTTATATATATAGTATATATATTATATATAATATAGTATTATGATAGTTATAGAATATAGTAATATATATATAATATATATATATATAGTATAGTATATATATATATATATATTATGATATATATATATATATAATATATATATATATGTTGTGTGTGTGTGTGTGTGTGTGTGTGTATGCGTGTAATTTGTTTTATTGCAATATATTTAGTTAATTAATTGTTATTATAGCCTATTATACTCACGCATTATTTCAATGGTCTGCTATTTATATCTAAATGATGCCAAGCTCTATACATTCATTTCTTGATTTGACTTTTAATTCCAGCCAATGGAACATCGTTAGTACACTGCCTTTTGGATCTTTATTGTGCCAGGCATTATTCCCTTTTCAAATATCTTCAGACATCTTTGCAATTATGACTAACTACTCTTTTCCACCGTTAGTAATTTTTTTTTTTTTTTTTTTTTTTGCGAATAAATTTACAAGATTCTATATTTCTTCTAATAACAATTAAAATAATACCTTTTAATGTATTAATTTCTCATGATTAAACAAACAACATAGTAATAGTTAGCCATTTGCAATATATATATATATCATATTACATATAATATATATAATTTACTAACCACACTTAACATATTTTTACTATCATATATATAATAAAAATAATATATATTATATACTATTATGTATTATATATATAATATATATGTGGCGGCTCGTGTAAACTTGGAATGGAGGGGCTGCAGGTTTAAATCTATATAAATATATAATATATATATATATATATATGTTATAATATATTAATAATATATATATATAATATATTATATATATATAATAATATATATATAGATATATAATATATATATTATATATAATATATTTTTATATATATAGGTGGCCGGCTCGTGTAACGTTGGAATGGGAAGGGTGAGGTTTATTATATGATAGTAATATATTATATGATTATATATATATATAATATATATATATAGTAATATTATATGTATTATTTATATATATATATATATATATATAGTATATATAATATATATATAGTAGTAAAATAATTTTTCATATATATATATATGTGTAAATGTGTGCATAAATTACTTTTTTTTTTAATATCGATTGCATGCATTCGAACATATTCTGTAATTAAGAGGACATGGCAACTCTTAGATAAAAATATTATAAAATCGATTACCTTTTCTAAAATATCGATATCTGAAAGGATTACCCTCAAACTGACTATTACCTAATTTTTTATATTTATGTGTAAATGTGTGTATAAATGACAGGACTTTTTTTTTTTTTTTTTAATATCGATTGCATGCATTCGAACACATTCTGTAATTAAAAGGACATGGCAAGTCTCTTAGATGTCAATATTATAAAATCAATTATCTTTTCTAAAATATCGATATCTGATACGATTACCCTGAAGCGGACTATTACAAGAATTGCTTAAAAAAACTGAAAAGAGCATTATTTTATTATTATTATTATTATTATTATTATTATTATTATTATTATTATTATTATTATTATTATTATTATTATATTATATTAATTATTCATTATTTGAATTAATAAATTCTTACGTCTGAAAGAATTTTCCTTTAATAAAATTAGTGAAGAAATAATAATAAAAAAAATGCTTTTTATACATTAAAAAGCAAAGCCTATAAATAAAATTGTATTGCATAGGTGTCAGAAATTTAGAAAAAACTACGAAAAATATCATTGCCTGCTTATCTAGGATTTGGCCTCTCTCTCTCTTCTCTCTCTCTCTCTCTCTCTCTCCTCTCTCTCTCCTCTTCTTCCTCTCTCTCTCTCTCTCTCTCTCTTCTCTCTGTATCTATATATATTTATATATATATATATTATATATAGTATATTACTAATATATATATTATCCGATTATATATATATATTATATTATATATATAGTATATATATATATATTTATATATATATATTAAAACCGGTAATTATTTCGTCGGTTTCTATATTTTATTATGTTATTCTCGGCACAAAAAAACTAAACCAACCTCTCCTCGTAGGATAACGAATAACCTGACGTTTATGTCTGATATGTACAAGTAGAAGAAGGACATTACAAGGACAAACTAGCAATCCTCTAAATTTGAACCTTAATTTATGTGAGACTAACCTCCAAGTTGCTATTAAATTAAAAAAAGCAAACTAGGCAACTTTATAAAAGGCTACTATACGAATTTTGTAATCTTTATTTGTAAGTTGGCCATAGTTTGTCTTAATTTAAGAACTAATAAAGTTTGGCGTATTGCTTTGATTGGGACAGGCGTGGCAGAGAGATTGGACGCCGACTATTGATTTTAATATATGTTTGGATATATGATGAGACTTGAAATCATATCGTAACGGCACAATTTGCGTTGCAAAAAGCATTTCTTTGTTATTTCTTTATTGAACTCTACTTTTTTATGTCTTAAATGTTAAAAAAACATTTCAGGTCACTTTTCTTGACCAAAATTCTATTTTCATACATTCTACGCCTGGCAATTTTAATTTGGAGGGGCTGCAGCCCAGGAGCCCATTATTCTAGTGTATACTGTACTATATATATATTATATATATATATGATATATATGATATATATATATATATTATATATATATATATATTATATATTAATATATATATATATTATATTATATATATTGTATATATAGTATACTATATATATATATAATTATATAATATATTTTATATATATATATATTATATTATATATATATATATATATATTATTATTATATATTATATTATATATATATATATATATCTATTATATATATATATATATATTTATATATTATAGGCAGCCTCTAGAAGCGCCACAATCCATATTATCAAAAACTACAACAGCTACCGGGGGAAGAGGAATACTTGCTGGATCCTGGCAAATCTTCTACCGGAGGAACTGTAAAAAAAAAAAAGAAAAAAAAAAAAAAAAAAAAAAAACTCATATCTCGAAACTACAAAAGCTACAGGGAAAGTGAATACATTTTTGGAATCTTGTAAAATTTTGGTTAGGAAAATGTTTAAAAAAAAAAAAAATTAAACATAAAATTGGGTATTTTTTTTGGGGGGGTGCTGGGACATAGTATATATATTATTATTTGTAAAGGCAATTTGGGGGCTCGAGCCGACGGGCGAACACAGGGGGGGACGTTTCCATACCCCG
>JABUQX010006902.1:0-22500 GCA_015478945.1 Trachelipus rathkii
TATTAATATATATACTTTATATATATAGTATTTAATATATATGTATAATACTAAATAATATATAATTATATTATTAATATATATAATAATATATATATATATATTCATATATATATTCATTATTCTATATACTATATATATATTATTATAATATATATATTTATATTAATATATATATATATATATATATATATATTATATTATATATTATTATATATATATTTATTATGTATATATATATCTATATACTGTATATTATCTATTATATATATATCTAATTATACTTATATTTATATATCTTAATTTATTTTATACTACTAATATAAAGTATATATTACTATATATATAGCGGTGACTACTTTTTTTCGCCCTACTCTGGGTAATTATAGTCGAGTGAATACTTTATGACCGTGACTAGGAATATAGTATTTTAGCTATTATCTATATCTCATGTATGAGCTATATGCATAGTATTAGGGCTGCGGATGTGATTATTGCTCTATATATATATATATTATATCTATATATCTTCATATTACTTTCTATCATATTTCATATATTTACTGTGTTATATACATACGTCATATATATATATATTATATTATATATATCTTTATATTATATTATATATATACATATTAATATTATATATATATTATATCTATATTATACTATTACTCTTATTCTATTATATATATTTATAATATATCTATACTATATTTATTATTATATTCTATTATAATATTATATTTATACTCTATTTTATATATATATATTACTATTTACTCTCTAATATATATATATTATATATTATTATATACTTATTATATATTATTTTATTATTTATCGTTAATATATATATAATATTATCTTATATCTTTATATTATATATATAATTATATATATTATCTATATATATAATTATCTCTATATACTATATATATCTTATATCATATATATATATATATTACTATCTCTATATACTATATATAATATATATTATATATATACATGTGGCGTATTTATGGGTGGGGTGTCTCATGGAGAATAAATGCATCAATAAAATACTCATATGACATCCTTTTTATTATAAATCGATTAATATTTTAATTAAAGTAGAAAAGATATATATAATGAAATTAAAAAAATAATTTCATGTAGTTTTTCTTTATAAAATGCAGAAGTAAATTACAATTTTATAATTAATTTTTGCTTCGATCGCTCGTCATAACGTGAGATGCGGTGCGTGAGTCCAGTAGTTGAACAACTCAACACTCACTAAGAAACCACTCGAGGAAAATGCACTACATTAGAATTTCAAGATCTGTTTTTGCAAGAATGTGTAAGGCTCGCATCTCGACATTCTGAATTGAAGTATCCCTCTGACACCTATTGCTGTAG
Source organism: Trachelipus rathkii (assembly GCA_015478945.1). NCBI lineage: Eukaryota > Metazoa > Arthropoda > Malacostraca > Isopoda > Trachelipodidae > Trachelipus > Trachelipus rathkii. Next base: position 1,402 of record JABUQX010006902.1, read on the forward strand.
GCCAAGATTATTAACTGAAAAGACTGCAATATAATTTACAGTATCGCGACATCTCACATTCTCTCTCTCGACTCCTCATGCAAGACTTATTATCCGTAGCATCCTATTCAGTTATCTCTAATACTTCATTTTTTTTGGATCGCATTTAATACTCAGCCACTTAGCATGTAAGTTTTAAATTTTACTTGCACAATGTGTGTTCTGCATTTGCGAAACATTCATTTTTCCTGTTTTCGCTTGAAGCGTCTCTTTTTCCCCGAACTCGTTTGTAATGTGCCATATACACATATGAGAAATATAAATTTAGGATCTGTGTACACTAGTTTACAAGTGTAATTATCATCAATCTAGAAAGCCAAATGCAGATTTAGTAAAAGCATGAAATGGATTCTTCATGGAATTTGAATCGGCATCGCTGTGAGAGAGATACGCTCAAAAAGCTCCGCATAGATAGGAACGCGTCTTCTTAGTCGGTCACAATTTCGCAATACTTTACATAATGTTTGTATAATATTTCGTTCTAGCTCGTTTATTTACTCACCGGTGAATTTTATGTGCTTATCATGAGAGTAACACTTTTCACATTAGGCTCTTTTAGACACTCTATTAATGAGAAATACTATTTTGAATTGAGAATGAAAGACTTACTATGCAGACTGTGACAGTCTTGCGCTCTACATACTCACTATGAAATATTACTTTGTCTCGAATATCAAGTAAATTGAAGACTGTTACTCTCGACTCTCTGCTCTCATTCTTCTTCTATTAGGTGCTCGAAATTAAAGTTTATATTCTCTCAGCCTCTCTCTCATTTTGCTATTTTATTTACTCTATATAATGAAGTTAATGGGCAGAATATTTTAGTTAAGTTCTATCACTAATATTCTTGGAATTTAATATATCTATATATCCCTCTCAACTTCTTCAAATATATATATATATATATATATATATAGGATACTGTGAGTATACTTATTTATATAGTGTACTTATTTAGTTTTTATTTTATGTGAGTGAGACTTATAGCTGTGATAAACGGGTAGTTTAGTGATAGTTACTGTGATGAATTTTTCGTGATTTTTTTTATTTATTCATTATTTATAAATAATACTATATATTGTACAATTCCTTAATATATATATAATATACTGTCTATCCCACCTCCGATGTCTGTGAAGGTCGTCATCACTGCACTAAGACAATTTTTGTTGGCCCCCCGAAAAAAATTCCTAGATACGCCACTGTACTCAAACATTCATATTTTCTTAATATATATACTCTTCGAGCCTATATATATTATAATATATATACTAAATTTAGAAGAAACAAAATGAAGGGGAAAAAGTAAAGTTAAAGTATATATATACTATATGGCCCTATTAATGTAAATAATTAATATGTATCATTTTATTATTATTTACATACTAATAATACTAATAATGCGTATTTTTTTTCTATCTAGCTCTAGTTTAATGACATCTTTCTTATTATCATTTTACACTATAATATTAATCATATTTATCTAATTAGAAAGCTGGTTAAAATTGACATTCACATAGTAGTCTACAGTATACTCAATAATATTATTAAGGTAGTATTTAAACTTAATATATATTATATCAGTAGGACAGTTGGTTAAGCAGATATATAGTAGTATATATGTATTTTTTATTGAGGTCTAATATATATATATTACTCTATTCTAAACTATGATTATCAATGTTATATAATAATTAGCTATAAGTGTGTATTGATATTATGATCATTTTTCTATATTATACATACTATTATAGTTTATATATATAATATTATCATAACTAAGTAAATATAATAATGTTATAAATATATATATTATGTATATCACGATATGTAGCGTACTAATATATATATATACCTATAGCTAATGAATGTCTTTATTTGACAATACTACAATTTATACTTTTTTACCTACTATATATTGAATAGTGTACTATTATTATACCATAATATATATATATAAGCGAGAAGTATTATGTGACATCGAGTAAATCTATCACTAAGTAAAGCAGTATACGTTAATTTCAAGAAACAAAGTGAACGTGTTTTTGAGAGTAGCGCTTATTCACAATATTTAACTATGCATAAAATTGTGCTATATATTATATATACGTTTTTCCAAAAAACTGTGTGTGTTGTGAAGTATGTCAGTGAATTGGAATTATGAATTTTTGAATATTAATATAATTATTTATATTAATACCTATATAAAACTCGTATAAATAATATCCGACGCTCACATATACATATTAATCTATATTACTATAGGAAGTATGACATAATAAATGCGCGGATTAGCGTGGAAGCGGATACTATATAATAATATAATGTGCGGCATTATATATATATATAAGCGGATGTTTACGAATATTGCTAATCATAAATTTATATATATATATTATATATTTATTATAATATATTATTACTGGTATATATATATATATTATTATATATATAATATATATATAATATATATCTATATCTCTATTTTATCTAATATAATATATTATTATCTCTTATAAATATCTATATATATTATTAATTATATATATATTATTAATTAATTATATATATATATTATATAATTATATTATATAATTATATATATAACATATTATTAATTATATAATATATATAATATTATATTACATATTATATATTATAATAATTATATCATATATATATATATCATATACTTACTATATTTATATATTTTATATATACTTGGTCTTAGTTTAGAATACTTGATTACTATTTTTTTTTAACTATCATAATACTGTATACTTTTAAAAAAGCATTTTTTTAGCTGACCCGGGCTGGTGAGATTTGGCGCTATCAGTATCGTGATTTTCACAGACATGATCACAATGTACACGGACTCAAAAAGTAACCGGTGTAGGCACTAAATGAGAGAGTGTGAATTTATTTTCAGAAATCACTGCGTTACTCAAATTTAACGAAAGAGTATAGAAGTAACGAGGCGGCTCTATATACGTGTGCTCAAATCAGCCAACAAGAGATAGTTTCAATCTTATCACAGAGAGTATACGGAAGTGCAGCCTCTGCTATTGGGTAGGTATTAATGGATAAGCTTGTCTCCATCGGATAAGATGTGTTATATTATTAATCTATTTCGTTTGTTGTGCAATTATTAACCAATAGCTATATGTTTTCAATTGTTCATAGAGATTATTGTATGAAATGATAGTACTCTTTATTATTAATTCGGATACTGTTGTTGATGCTTTTTGGACGGGAGATTGGATCAAGGGCTGCTTTTGGTACTAATTTCTAATATATATGTTCTTATTATTATTGTTTAGTGGTGTGTGTAATACGTGTATATCATTGATTTTGTGTGCGTGTAAACATGTAACTCTTGAAGTATTCATTGGATGATTTAGTGTGTGATTCATTCAAGTAGTTCTGTTAGGATGGTGTTGTGTTGGCGGATTAATCCATGTATAGTGTGTCATGTGGGTCTTATGTGCTTGTAATTGTTGGTCAGTATAGTGATTTGTCCTATTGTGTGTCCTTGTAAGGAGAGTGTATAATTTGTAGCTGGCGCATGAAGAACTCTCTAGTGATAGTTTGGTAAAGCTCTGCTGACTTGCATATTTATTTATGATGCATAACTCCCACCTCCTCGAGGTTCAATATCAGGTGTAGAACACGGTGTGCATTTGTCTGAGAGGTTAATAGCATGTGTGTGGGACATTTCCACTCACGTCAATTCTACACTGGTTAGGATATTCTTCAAAGAGAGATTGGGGCATATGTATCCGGTCCCCCTCCTACAGTATTTCGGGATGACAAAACCGCTCTGACATTTGCAAGCAACGTCCGGTCGAGGTGTGACTATTTTATCTTCGTGCAACGATCTCTCTGTGAGCAAATTTGTAGAATCTACTATTTTTACCTCTATCGTAGTTGAGCACATGCCCTTAGGGTAATCAATAGGTCAGTCATATCTCGATGGTACTTTGTGTGTTGTCATATATAGTGTGTTCTTCGATCTAAGAGGACATTATCTCTATAAATGTTACTTAGTATACGGAAGAATCTATTTCTGTGCTTGGAAGTGTATTTTTCATAATTAGGCAGCTAAGTAATTCTACTTCTGTGCTCAGGTTTCCTGTTACCAATCAAGAATAAATACGTGCTCTTCGAATGTTTTAGCTATTGCAATAGGATGTAGAAATAAAGACGGCAATTGTCTTGTCGAAGTTATGACAGTTAACAGTATGACAAATAGTACATATAGATTGCGTGATTAGAGCATTGTAGTATTAAGGGATCCTTTACTTTATCCCTTGATATGTTACTGTTAGGCGTCTCAATTTTATAACAGCTCCTTCAGAGTCAGTGCTCATTCACTGTGTAAGAAGAATGTTTATAAGTAGTTCAGTAAGAGCTTTTAGTAGGTTATAGTGGATCTCAAGATGTACTAAATATTGGACATGATGGTATCTGCTGGCATTTCTCCTTTAGGTGTTGAGTATCAGTGGATCACTGACGAATGAGTAGCGATTTTTATGATATGGTTGGGTCACTCTCTTGCTTGTATTTGGCCTCACAGTGTATTGTTTTATAGGCGCCACCTGGGGTGTTTGGGGTATACGGTCGATGGAATATCGCTTTACATAGAATTTAGGAAATAGCTACGCTTCTGGTGTACGGAAAGGCAGTAAAGCATCAGACACGTGGGGTGGTCTATGAAGTAAGGGCAGGGATGTTGTGTGCGATATACAGGTTGGGCCACTGTGGAACTATGCATAGTAGTCATATCTTCTCTGTTCGAATGTTTGTTAATAGCTTAACGTTGGTTTAAAACGTGTTTTCTCTTCTTTTAATAGTAATACTATTTTGCATAAATAAATAATCTTTAAACTTCTACACTGCGTTTCTAAGAAAGAGCGCAGTTATAACAAGGAATAGTAAATTGAAATTTAAACTGTGATATAAAGGTAATTTGATTAAACTGTGTAAAGGCTTATATTTACTCAATGATGGGGGGTATATCATGTCTTTTCCACAACAGGAATTATTCGGTGCCAGAAAACCGCACACAACCTCTCAGGACCCCACCACTAAAAGGTAGGGCTGTGGTTGGCCATCGTGAAGATTCCCTACGTCGGTTGCACCTTTCATGCTGATTAACTCACTACTCTGCATGCCAGATCACCTTATGGTCTTCTCACGCAATTCTAGCTCTTTACTCTCTAATAGAGTGAATATATATGCCATCTCTTAATTAATATATAGATCTTGTGACCTCGTGGTTACGTTAGTGTGCGGCCCTGTGGTCAGAGGAGGTCTATCTTGAGATGATTCCTCGGTTAGTGTTTTCTCCTGGACGTTCATCTCATCTGGGAAGGAAGTAGTGGGATTGATGCTGAAACGTCTCCATGCGGTATAAGAGGCATCGGGTTAGAGCCAGTGGCTATGACGTTAAAAAAAGGGAGGGTGTGCAAACCTTGTGACCTCAAAACATTAAAAGAGAAGGTGATAATGGCCCTTGAAATTGTCATTACGAAAGAGAGAGAGTGAGAGTGTGAACTGTGCGTGATAAGAATAGTGGTATATAAATAGGCCGGGAAAATTGAAAATTGCAGGGCAAATAAGAAGGTTGAAAATATGCTGCTGAGTGCTATCATGCATGAATGCTGCTCAACAACTGCTACATGGCACATAGTTGGAGACAGAGGGGACACGAATACTGATCCTTTCTCTGCATTTGTGGCTCCTTTCTTATATTCTCTCTAATGTCTCTATCTCTTTTTTTTTAATTTGTATCATATACCTACTTACTTATCTTGTGAAATTCAATAATTACCTCCTTCTGAGTTATATACTATAATATAATATTATATTCCAAGAAGAACCCGGCCCCATTTAAGTCCATGGTCTTAATCACTTATATATATATATATATATTATAAATTATTAAGATGTGAGTTGTGAACACCATTTATTTTTCTGGTTTGCGAGTTATTATCTTTCTTATAATTTTTTATTTATATTTACATAATTTAGACCTACCCTTATATAAGGGTAATATATATATATATATAATATATATATATATATATTGAACTCATGTCCGGTGTTTGTGCATATAATGTAAGTATGGCATGGCGTGTTATGAATCTGATACATCGGTGATTTACGTCATGTTGTGTTAGGCCGGGACAAGCGTCTGCATGTCGCAGTTGCGCAATATAATATCCCCAGACTAACATGTGAAGAGGGTCTATTGTGATGTGAGAGGCTTACAAGATATGCCATTAAGTGATTTCTTTTGTTAGATACGATAAATGATGTAGACGAAGATATTAGTACAAGGTGTCAGTTTTCATGTAAATGGTCACAATTACAAGCAAAGTTATGGCAAATGAAGTAGTTTGAGTTACACTAATTATTGAATTTATCAAAAAACGCATAAATGAGCTCACAGAAGTGTGATTTTAACCGTACTTAATGAGTTTTTTTTCGTTTTTGGACGAGTTTTTTTTTTTTTTTTTTTTTTTTCTTTTTTATTTTCTCTGGTTTTTTTTTTTTTTTGTAAATGGATAATAAGTCCTGTTTTCTCGAAAATAGATCAATCACCTTACTTAATTTGGCGAGTGAGTACTGAACATAATAACACATTGTGAATATTCTCCTATACAGTTTTTTTTAAGGATATTAGAAATAACTTTTCTATACTCATCATTTCACAGATAGTGTCTTTTTGATATGCAGTGCATAGCCGTAAGCGGACCGTTTGATGAGTGTGATGGGGGTTTATCTCTGACCCTGGCAATCCATTATTCGTTTGAGGTGAATCGAGGGGTGTTGATCTTTCTTTGATACTTTCTATTCTACGACACAACATCAACTCTTTGATTTTCTTATATCGAAGTTGGTTTGTAGCGTCAGCCGCGAAAATCACTCAGAGGGGGAGTGTGTAACCATAAGCTTTTTTTACTTTCGAGTGAGTTACACGTATGGTAATTGGTTAGACTGATCTTATTATCTCCGAGAATACTATGAACTCACTACGAGATTGCGAGAGATTCAGTGCCACAGACCACTTTATAACGAGAGTGAGAGGAGAGAGTTTTGTCTACTTTGTGATTATATAAAATTTATTACTCTTAAGTATCCCGACTACTACTTAACATATAAATTAACTAGGGGCCTAGATCTGCAGCTGGCAGATCGGCTTATTGAGACTTGTGCCTCATTAAAAGCTAGATAAATTAAAACTTCATGAATTATCCCTCAGCAATTAGGCCAATACAAATATCGTCTGATATGTCGAACTTTAATATCACTTAATATAATACTCAAATATAATATATAATTATTAAATATATTATATTATAAATTAATCATATATTTTTTTAAATATACACCATCAACAAAATTACATAAGTGTTTTATAGAATTTTTCTATAATAAATATTATAGTAAAAAGTATAGTCAGTTGATTTTTTCATGTACTCTATTTTCAGTATCACACTCCCTCCTGCTTGCCCGTATTGAGATATGTACTATAAATCGGAAGTAAGAATCACTTCCCACAATAGTATTTATTATTCTTATATAATATTATGTCTTTATAATTATATCAAATTATCTATTTCATATTACTATATATATATATCTATATATATATATATATATATATATTACATATCTATATTACTATTTATATATAATATATATCATATATATATTTATTTACTTAATATATCTATTATATTTAATATCTTATTATTATATACTCATTCATATATTATATCTTTATATATTAGTACCTTATAGTAACCAAATACTATGGAAGTAGAGGTATGCTTTAACTGGGTTCCAACAGACTTCCGTTATTTCCTTGAGACATTTTCGGGCATAACTTTGCTCCGAGATGGGCTACGTTCTGGGTTACTTTTTTTTTGTGTCTGCGTTTATTGTTTTGCGGTTGCTGGCCGCCATATTTTCTATCCATTCCGCCTGTACGTGAACGTGAGAATGTGTATGTGTGAGCAAATGCTCCATTCGTACATTCATGACCGTTTTTTTGCCCCTATCCCCTCTTTGTTCTCATACGCTACGTATTTTTCCCCCATATGTTCGTCATCACTTCAGAGGTAGACTTTCAACCTGCTGGTAAGGTGGGGGGTCTGAGAATTCCAGGCTCTTCTCAGTTTGGTCTTCCTGATGTGACCTTTCAGCACCTATGATCCGGTGTGAGCTACCTATCTCTGGGTAACTTTTTCTGTCTGGGCATACCCTGGGGACCGGCTCAGGGTACCTGATATTTCCTGTACCATTCTGTTATGTAAAAGCGGGGTGTCGAGTGTGTTGTTAGTGCAGATGAACCGCTGAGTGCCATGAGGTCCTTTTCAGTTGAGCGTTTCTTCCCATAGTCCTTTCCATTTTCCTCTTCTTGTTCTTTCCTCTACCCTCTTGCTTTTGTTCTCTGGCTATGACGTCATCATCCCATATTACCCGTTCCTTGAGTGCTTCACATGTAGTGTGTTTACACTCCTAGCTAGTCCTCGTCGTACGTCGCTGTAGCACGGTAAATCAGAGGTTTCACTGTACACTCCGTGACTTTAAAGTATCATAGCTACTTTATGAAAGTAGCTCAAAACTACTTTTCAGGCTACTTTCACTCGAAAAGTAGGCTGAGCTTTTGAACTTGCAGTCTGGGCTCGGTTTCATTCAAAGGCGCAACCGCCCGAACGCGAACGCCGGCTGCGGCAACTATCCTGCTGAGCTGCCAACGCGCACGCTCTACTGATAGTCCTTCTTCCCCTCTTCTTTTAACTTGGTCTCCCGCCTCTATATAATATTTCGCCGGTTATGTTTTGTGTGGGAAATTTCCAATAAAAATGTGTTTTTTACAAACTAAAGCAGACGTAGCGCCAACTGCCCAAAATACCCCACCCAGACCTCTGTGCGATACGTCTTTACGTCTTTACTGTCACAACATCAATTTAAAAACGTGTTTTTACCTACCCTAAGGACGTAAAGACGTCGCGCAAGCTGTCCAGAAGACTCCATTCCACCCTCTGTACAATATGTCTTTACGTTTTATCTGTCAGTAACATCAATTTTAGTTTTATTAAACATGATATATATATATATATATATATCTATATATATATATCTATTATATATATATATATATTATATATATTTACCCTTATTACTATATATATAATATACTTATATATATTATATAATATATATATATACTAATATATACCCCTATCCTCACCTAAAAACATACCATCCATAATATGCCTAATCGATGCATCAACACTACTCCCCCACCAACAACGTCAGATCCCAGACAACAACCAACAACAGCAACAACAATGCCGATACCATCAAAATAACCACCAACGTAATAACCAATCACCAACAGCAATAACACTACCACCAACTTCACCACCACCAACGATACCCTAACATACACATCCCGAACCATCCTACACCCACTGTTCACTCCCATTTACCTAACAACACGACTGTGCCATTCACCATTTAACGAACAACAAAACTGTGTCCACCTCTCCACCCTCATCATACACATCACACAACAATCAACCAAACCGACTAATGGTGTCATTTTATACTCTCTCCTTCTCTGAATGAGTATACTATTTAATACCTCTATCTCATAAATATATTCTTTATAACTCACCATATCATATAATATCCCCTTATACTATTACTAACGTAATATATATATATATATTATATTATATATATATATATATATATATATATATATATATATACTACTATAATATTATTATCACTACTATCTTCATCCTATATATTATCCCCCTCACCCCACTCACGGCTCTCAATCAACGTTTTCCTCTCCACCCTTTTCAACTTCCTCTTGGAAGCTAGCACAATTCACCCCATGTTTTCACACCATATAGTAGCTGGAAAAACATATTTTTTAAACATACTTATCGCTTAGTTTATGTGATCATCCACCCTTTCATAATTCTTCAGACACTCAATATGCTCTCATTCTTCTCGCTACTTCTGTGGTCTATTCTTCCTTCATCCTCATTCTTACCAATCATCCTAAATATCTGAAAAACGATTTACTTCTTCTAATACTACACCTCTCTCTATTTACGCGATATCCCTATCTGTTTTCTCTCCTACACTAAGAATTTTCTTACTGTTTATCTTTTAAGACCTTTTGTTACCACACACTCTTCTCAACTTTCACCACAAATATACAACAGCCTTCTGAATTCTTTCGCATTAAGGCAGTATCATCATCGAATAGTTCTGTTCCTTCCATATATACTCCTATCAAATTCAACCCCTCTCCCTCCTCATCATTCCCTCTGCAGCACTCTCCGATAATAGAATTGAAAAAGCACGGTGGGACCATTAACATCTGTCTCACTCTTCTTTAACCCCAAAATTTACTCTCCCTTTAATACTCTACTCACCACTTTGCTATTCTATAAGGCCTAATAATTTACCCTATTTACCCTATCACTTTCTCCAGCACACTTCCATAAATTCCCCCTCTTCATATTACTCTAGATTATTCTTTCTCTCAATCTAAAAAAAACACCATACTTTCCCTTTTCCTTTTCTTAACTTTCTCGCAAAGCATTTCATCAGTGAATACTTGATTCCACACCCTTACACTAATCTCCTTGTGTTCTTCCCATTTCTCCTCCGTTAAATCCCTCACCCTCTCAATTAGTTTCTCACTATAACTTTTCCACCTTACACTCAAAGACAATACCTTTATAATTCCACATCCACCTATCTTTCACTTTATAATAATACAGGGGAACCAACAAACATCTCCATGATCCTGTGGACCTCTCTCCTCGCCACATAAATTATATAACTATACAGCCATTCCTCCACTCTCTGCCCCATTGTACATTTCCATACTCGACACATTAGACCTGTGGATTTCGGATTTCCTTTTTTTTCCCTTAGTTAACGGCCCTAAATAATTTTCTTCATTTGTTATTTCCATATCCTTCTGCCACTTCCCCCATCTCCACCTCTGTAAAATCTGCACTCTCCATCCATTTCAAAATATTCATAATCTCTAAATATCCATCTTTTTTCCTACCTATCCTACTCCTATCCATTCCCTTCCCTCCTAACCTCTCTCCTAACACCTCATAGCTTCTTTCTTCTTTTTTTATTTACTTTTTCCGAACCGCAGCTAAAAATTTTCTGTACTTTTTTCTTAGGGAATAGTATAAGTGACCTATTTTCTTCTTTCGCCCTCTCATTGACCTCTTCGCTGCTTCCACTCTAACGCTTCTATATTCCTCCCAGCTTTCCCCTCTCCTAAACGAAAATTTCACTAACCTTTTTTTTTTCTCATTTTCAACCCCAGAAACAAGTCTTTTACCCCTCCTCACTCACCATTCACGGTCTTTTTCCTTTACTTGCTCCACTTTTTTTAACCCCCTCCAATATTTTGGCCATCTTCAATTGTATCTTTAATTTCATCAGTCTCTCCATTCTAATTTATTTCGTTTCAAAGTTCCACGCTATTTTTCCAATACCTCTAAACTCCCTCTTACACATTGCTTCATCTAATTTAAGTCTGTAAATGATTCTATTTTTTTTTTTCTCTTTTTAAACGGTTACCTCTCCCTATACCTTACTGCAACCAAAATAGTGATAATACCTCTATGCTCTGATACTTTATTAGTAATTTTGCCATCTATCCTTCCTTATTTATACATTATCACGACATAAATCCCAATATGCTCGACACGTTTATCTATCTTTTATGTTATTATGATTTTCACCTTTTTTTGAACAGTATTTCCAACTATCATTCTTCTATAAACACACAATTCAACTCCTTCTCTCCCCTTATCATTCCTTTCCCTACTCAAATTGGACCCTATTCCTGCCATTCTCTCTTCTCAGTCTTGCTGCCATTCAATATAATCTTTATAACAAATTTTTCATTTTATCGGAACTTTCCCAACATTCATTCAATCATCCCTACAAATTCTTTTTTCCCTCTCCCCTCGTCATTTTTACTGGTGATCGCGCCTATAAAACTAACAATTTTCCCAATTTTATTTTTTAACACATTCTTTTCAAATCCGCAATTTCAATCCATTTTTAACCTTATCACTATTTTCCTCATAACTATTCTCTTCCTCGCTCACTTCTTCGTTACCCTGTATCATAACCCTAAATTTTCCAAGTATCTCCTTCTAATTCTTTCAGTTTGGTTTCCCTGTCAACCCCTAGAACGATTACAACCTTTTTTTTTCGACATTAACCCCACTTTTCCCCCTTTTAAAATCGCCTCATTTATATCCTCTCCACTTCATAAACCACTTATCGTTAATTATTTTACCCATCCTAATCTTTTATCCCTTATGCTCTTTTATTGACTGCTTATTTCCACACCTACTTTCTATATTCCACATTGATTTAGTGGAACGCTTTACGGGGATCACAACCTGAGGCCCCCTCTTCCCATTACCTAAGATCCCCAAACCCGCCTCAAAACACACCTAAAGATACCTAAATTAATAATTTATAAATAAATTCAATATATATATTAAAACTTAATTAAAATTAGTTATTTGTTTAGAAATTAATAATTATCTTGATGTATAAACTCTTTATGTTGGCTGTCCTTTCTTCTCAGCTTTCGAATTATTTCCCTATAGGAAAATCAAAGGATCTTGATGTTTTCTTTTGTCTTGAAGGATATCTTCCTAGAGTTCTTTTGCTTTTTTTTCCTAATTATTCTTTCTTTGCTTGATATTTTATTTATTGCTGTTGATTTCGCAACACTAGTAAAGTATTTAATTTTATTTTGAATTATTTTTATTATATAAGTTGAACATCGAAATTACAGATTTTTTTTAGTAAAGACAACTCTTGTGAAACCCTCAGTAAATTTATTCTTTCATGATGATGATTATTATGTAATAAAATCTATATTTATAATTATATATTATGAAGATAAATATTGAAATTAGATGTTTAAAATGTTCAAGTCCACAAAACCCCTTAGTATGTTTATAATGTTTTAAGAAAATTCATAGTGTGAATATTGGAGTATGAGGAATATATTATTGGGTTACAAGAATGACAACGGTACGATTACATATGAATCTAGTAAATGGCTAACACATGTACGGATACAAATATTGAGATGTTATACGCGAGCTTACGTCAGGATCGTTGCACACAAACTATTTTTGAGCTTCTATTCTACTGTCTATACAAGCCAGTGTAAGAGAGATGTACTCGTAACGCTAGCACACGTTTTTATACCCACTACGAATTCTAATATCCGTTACTATTGAAGAGATAGGTGCACCCATCTACGTAAGTTTTTGAAAAAAACAACGCAAGTTCTCATCCGTAAAGATCGTTGTCAAATTTTTTAATAGATGCACGTTTTTTTGTATACCGTACATTAGAATCAGTTAAGCCAGCTTACACTCAATAACCCCTTGAGGTCACCATCCCGCAATACTGTCATCAACGTGTTTCATAATTCATGTGCTTATATATGCTTTACATAATATTTCTGGATTTCACTTATCTGTGTTTTAATGTCCCTTCTACGCAAAAAACAATGTCATTTTCATGAAATGTGATTCACCGACTGAATCCAGTCCAGTGAAAAACCCTAAAGTAAATAACATTTTCTGTATTGGTCTCCTCGCATACAGTGCGCTTGTGTTACATTCAAATCCATTTGTCTGAACAATATGGTCTATGAGTTCGATCAGTTATACGTTCTACTTGTACGCTATCACTAGAATGTGTTAAGTAAGTCACGGATTCTGTGAAGTCTAAGTTTTTTAGTGAGTGTAGTAGTCACGTACCTTTCTAGTTTTATGTCCAGTATTAGTCTAGTAGTTTTATCCTCCTCTAGTTGTAGCTCAGTGCGGTATCCTTCCCTGGCCTTCCTCGCGCCCTCGGTGCGCTTATCCTCGTTCCCTTGGGTGTTGCGCCGTTTGTCTTTTCCTATCCGCGTCTTTTCCCCGTCTCCTGGGCCCAGGTAGTTAGTAGTAGTTATGATACATCGTTATATGATTATTCTATGAATAGATGTAGTTACGGTTACTCATAATTGTTTTTCACATACGTTATACAATTCTATATTTATTCGTCTTTCTAAATTTCTCTATATATATATGAGAATTTTTATATATGACAGTATATATGTCCCGCATATTTTGGGCAATTTATTTTTTTTACTAGTATGTATTATGAGTTATTTATGCGGTACTATAACTATTCATATTCATCTTTTCACGCCGTATATACTATATTTACCGCCGGTTGGTAATATAGTTTTACTTATATATTCTATGGTAGTTATACTTCCCTCATTTCTTTTTACCAAGCCTATCTAGTAGGTATGTGTGATTATTTGTCCTCACTTATGTGTATATATGGATTATTCAATCCTACTTTTATCTTATAACATAATCTAGTGGTTAGTATTCACTCACCCTACACTTAGTACTCATACTCTAATATACCTCACGTGGGTCTAGTGAATTTTATTATTGTATCTTATATACACCTTCTTATACCTAGCTCCCCTCCGATTCTAAACAGTCTTTATTCTAATTATTACCGTCGTTGTGAGTTATGCGATTATCCTATTATTTATGTTCTCTAATATATATATATAGTACTTATTATACCTGGATAATTGTGTTCTACTATTCATACGTTTAAGTATAAGCTCTCTAGTGCGTACCCAAAAGCTTACATGGACTCTAGATGGCATAAGTGAAGCGTGGCAGATATGGTGGAGTGAGTATATCATAATGATTGAGAGCTCATAGCTCTTACACAGCAAATCTACCTAGCGATTTAAGCGGTGTGCGCGTCAATACAGTATTCATCACGAGATGCTTCGTGTTGATATACAACAGTTCATGACGCTTTGTTAGTCATGCTAGTGACGTCAGTAGTAGTATAGTTAGTAGTAGTAGTAGTAAGTGCCGTATTTGAAGTAGTATTATTTTGACTTTCAAACTAGAAAACATCTCCTATTATAATATAGTTGGTTCAACAGTAACGTCACAATTTAAAAATTGTTTTAATAATAGTTTTTTCACTAGAGCCCACACACACCTTCGAATCTACTCTGGAAACTATGATAACATACTATATTTAATCCGTATCAGTGTAACTCTCTGTTCTATCACTCTGTTAATGAGGGGGTGTGTGTATTGGTGCATTACGACCAATAACAGCGAAGGATTGTTTGAATTAAAACGTATATGTGTTCTAATCAGGCCAGAACAACCTAGAATAGCTTTATATTATTAAGTAAGCACTGTATTATTGAGAAAAAGTATAAGAGTGAGGGAACGTGGCTTTGCACATATGGAAGTATAGATTAGCCTTGGGGACATTTCTTTACGCACAACATGATAGATAGAAGAAAAAATAAAATAAAGAAGAAGGAATAGAGACAGCTTTTAGAGACTCACCGGCATCATTACCGCCCGACGGTCATTATAATAGAGTCTTTTCTATCCATACGCTGGTAGCTGTACGATAGTAGTCAATCAGTAAAGTTCCTAGATTTAGTATGTAGTCAGTAAGTAGTAGGTTATGTTTATTTTAGCTCAGTAGTAGTGTAGTTCCTTAGTAGTAGTACTGTAGTAGTAGTAGTAGTTAGAATCAAAGTGAAGGATGACATGATAAGAGGCATATGTACAAAGAACCCAAAACCTAGATAGCTAGAGAGAAGTCTATAATGAACACATTCACAGATGTAAGAATAGATTTAATTGCTGAGAGAGAGAATGTATTAAAGAAATACCATCACGAATCAGACCCTATATGATTTATAGGAAGTGAAAAGCACGACGATCGAAGTAGGAAGCATACAGATAAAGTGTTTTCTCACGAACTACACTAACGACCAACTGTGATTAGACCGTTATACCTAGTGTGGCGTTAGCTGGTGGTCTAGTTCGTAAATTCATTGAGTGATTTCTTCTATTATACTATTTAATTTCGTGTGCAGTTGTTTTATTAATTAATCTTTTCATTGTTCTTGCTTTTATCATTACATTTATCATTTTCGAGTCGACATTAGTAGAATATAATTTTATATTCGTGCAATACACCAAAAATATATATAACACACTCTCAATCCCTTCAAATACATTACCGATTAAAAATTAAAACAGTTTCATTGAAACATTCAAGAGCAGTTTGATAAAAGATCTCCATAGTTAACATATCTACTTATTTGCAGCACATGTTATACGCGCTACCAGGACTCGCTCTTGAATTTCCCATTCCGCCTTGCATATACGGTGCGGTATGTGTGCGATGTAGACCTAGCTCGTTATTGATGGATAGATCATATCAATAGTACTTCAGTCAGAACGAATAATCTAATAGTATATTATCAATGATAACATGATTTTTTGTCCAACTCCAAACACTGAGATTTTAGATCTTCAATATTCATTTTTGAAAATTCTTTCTCTTCTCCATAGGCAAATCGACTGACAGGATGTAGTAACCGGATGTCCAAAGATTTATTAAATTGACTAAGACTTTGCTGCCTACAGAATTCTATTAAGTCTACAACAGAATTGAATGTATAAGGTTCTGTAAACCCATACATGCCATTCTTGTGACAAATTTTTATAAGCTTATTTGACCCTTCTTTTCTCAACGTAAGAGTATATTCATTATTTCCTGTAGAAGCGTCTCGAACGAGAAATGTTCCATCCTGCTTGTCACGCATTAATGTGTTCACATTCTCCCTAGTAATTGCTCCCCAATACCATTCAGCCTGCTTTAACTCAGCTGGAGAATCAGGTGCAATATTTGAGGTAATAAATGTGATCCCTGGCTGACCTCTTGGTACGCAAGATAAAAATACTCCTTGATAATTTTGGGGAGAGGATGGAGTCGATGGTTCATTATCTATTGATTGAGAAGACATCGAAGGCTGTTTATAAGCTTTTGGTGGTAAAGCTGGAGGAGAAGCGAAACTTGGAACGGGTTCTCCCCAGTCTATTTTTAAAAGGATAATTTCAAGTACCCTCATATGGGCTTCAGTATTTCTGGCTAATTCTCTGAAAAGTATAAATAAAAATGAATTAAAAATATTAACCAAGAAATATCTACACTATTTAAAATTTTTAATGCTCAAGTCTTTATTAAAACTGCTCTATTACTTACATAATTTTTTCCCATGGAGGTCGAAGCAAAACATGACAAAAAGAACGAATGAGAATAGTTGGAGGGTGATTAATGTTGCGCTCTACTTGCAACTGACATAACCGTAAGAAATGTTGCATCAAAAATCTGTTGTCAATAAAAATACAGTTGAATAGGAAAGGTACACAAAACTTATTTAAATAGTAATGAAGGACAAGTATACAAATACGTCGTAGTAATAAATACAGATAAATATACTTACTTTAAAGTATAAAAGTGATGACTATTAATTTCTTGAAGTATTTCATTTATAACTTTGGCACACTGTTCATCATTCTCGAAATGTCGAGCGGCATTTATAAGACTTTCATAAGCGGAGCTTGGGATTACAGGATCGGGAAGCTCAACCAAGTATCTCTTTATCAAGTAGGCAATCACATGTGGTTCATAAGGGCTCAGGTCAAGGTTGTATATATCTGAAAAAATAAATTTTAGTGAGAAATGGACAAACAATGCACTAATAGAAGATCTATGATATTCAATCAGAAACTTTCACAAAATTGATTAGATAATTCAAAATATACTTATCATAAACCAAAGTCCTTATTATAAAGAGAAAACATTTTACAAGAACAAACCTTCATCACAGGCTTTCCTTAATCGGTTTAACGATTCTGTTTCGCTTGGAGGTTTGCCATACAAAAGGTAAAGATCGAGACCTGCATTGTTGTAAGCCCGATCAATGATTTCATGGCAACACCGCAACAGGACGAGAGGAGCAGAAGAATTTTCTGGGGCAAACTGAGTACACAAACTAAGACCGAATAAAGAAGAGAGCAGGATCCGTTGAAAATTCGACCCTCCTGTAGAGGGGCCTTCACATAACATCAAACCCGTCGATGCACAAGTGCGATGTAATACAATATTGCAATCTGGTAGTAAACAATTTGCAATATATATATATATATATATATATATATATATATATATATATATATATATATAATATATTATATATATATATATATATATATATATATATATATATATATATATATATATTATTAATATATTTATATATATATAATATATTAATATCATATATATATTTAGTGATGGGACGATTAATCGCTCATCTGTCAAAATCGCACATTTTTTCTCAATCATGCAGTCAATTTTTGCGGTTAATTGAACAGAATAAATATTCAGAATTTTGGATGATTAAAACATATATTGTATATATATATATATATATATATATGTATATATATTATATTATTTATATATATATATATATATATTATTATATAATAATATATATATAATATATATAATTATATATATATATAATATATATACCGTATTTTGCTAATGGTATGTATGACATCCAGTGCCTAATGGTTCGCTTTCTGTTTCTGCGTTATATCCACACTCATCCTCCAGACATCTTAGAGACACCACCTTTTATCCATATATCATATACACATACTTATATCCACACCCCTCTTCTAGACAACATCTTACAGACATCTCTATCCCTATGTGTGGGGAGAAAAAATTGCCCACATCGTATGTCTTGCGTGTCGTAGAAGGCGACTAAGGGACGGTGGTAGTTAAATTGGCTACGCCACTACCACTTATCTTTTTTGCCAGATGTGCTTAATCGCATGCCTCTGAGAAGGTCGTGATCCGCCGTAAGCGCCTTTATCTTTCGGCGAAAATGTGTGAATAGTAGGGGTACATGGAATGTCAGAGGAACATATGTTGAGGAGAAGAGAAGTGAAGTGGTGGATGTGTTTAGAAAGAACAAATTTGATTTGCTCGCTGTGACTGAAACAAAGATGAAAGGAAACGGTGAAAATGAGTGGTGTGAAATGTGTTTGTGTTGCTGTGGAAAGGAATGAGAGGGGGATAGAAGGATTTGCAATTGTGATGAGTGACTTGTGGTAAGAGCTATGGTAGAATTTTGTGTGTGTGAGTACTATAATTCCAAAGGTTAAATTTAAGTTTGAAAGGTCAAAATTTGTGTGGTTGCGATATATGGTCCATCTGAGAGTAATGTTGAAAAGAGTGCGATTTCCTGGGATAATCTGAATGATGTTTTGGATGAGGTGAATAGGGGATTCAGTTCATTTGCCCCATATCTACCCACCGAAGGATTTTTTTTTATAGTTGTCACCACCACTCACGAGCTAAGCCCTATTCATGGAGGGGTGCACTTTCATTTATTCTCTCGTTTACCTCTTTCTTCACACCACACAACTCTCTAATATGGTCATTCCTCATTTTTATCATTTTTTTTCAACCTAGCACGCCCCTAAGATTGTCCATCTGAACACATTGAACTTTAGATCTATACTTCTTATTCCAGACCATAGTCTCGCTACTATACAATAACACAATATATATATATATATATATATATATATATATATATATATATATATATATATATATATATATATATATATATATATATATATATTATATATATAAAAAAATATATAATATATATTATATATATATATATATATATATATATAATAATAATAATAATAATAATAATAATAATAATAATGATAACGCAATGACCGCGTGTAAAATTTGGCTAAAAATTCCGAGTTTAAAAAATTTAAGCTTTGAAAGTTATTTAAAAATGGTAAAATGTAGATTTTTCGAGATCATCTTACAGGGGCTAAATTAAAATTGAAGAAAATACAGTCAAAGAAACAGCAAAGTTAGCAAAAAAAGCCTCAAGCTGGAAACCTCAACACGTCCTTAAAATATGGGTTCCGTCTTAAAATTTTATTACTTTAAACATCAATGGTATTGGATTCAATATTAATATCAAAATTATTTGTATTAGCTATTAAAAAAAAAAAAAAAATTCACAAAGTTTCATGATATAATATTGGTTTATATAATAAAGATTTATTTACAACAATATTGTGGTTTGTATTTATTCTGTACATATATTACGCCTAATTTCTGTCAACAGTCCTTAAACTATATTTATTGTAATACATTCTTCGTTTAATTAGAGTCTACGGTTTCACCGATATAAGCCTCTCACAATCAGAACAAGGAATCTTTCATACTCCAGCATCCAATGATACAACTGGCTTTGATGGCTTCAGCATTCTCGTTAGAGTACAAGAAACAATTGGTTTTAAATTAACCTCAAAATATGATGATTTCACGAACTATGTGCTTGTGCATTATAATAATGTATTTTTAATGTCAAAAGGTTTACTTTGTTTGATAAGAGTAATATTTCGTTTTTGCTTGTATGTTTTCTATCAGAACACTGTGAACAAACCAAAAGGGGAGTTTTAATGGAACAATTTCAACGTGCTTTTACGAGGCTTTTCAGTCCTCAATTTTTAGATAGTGAAATTGATTTTGTTAAGGAAGTTTTCAAGAATCTTTCGTATCCTGCATCATTTATAGAAAAGAAAAATATAAGGGAAAAAATCTCAAATAAAGAATGTACCAGCATAAATGTAGTTTAAGGACGCGGGTGGCAGGAATTCTGCATTATAATATATTCACAGAATAAATAAGAACCATAATATTGTAAATAGAACTTTATTATTAAAACCAATATTAAATCAGTAGACTCTCTGAAATCAAAAACTTTTCTACTCAGAATGTGCAATAAATTTTCTGTCTCCTCTTACACGCATACATACTGGAATTTTGCATAAAATGTCAACTCAATCTTTATTTCTTCCCTTTCTTTCATCTAGATTCTTTTAAAGGTGCAATAGCTGTTATAACTTTCAAAGCTTAAATATCTTTCAGGCCTTTTTTTTAATTCCACGCGGTATTACGTCCATTATAATATATACTAATATATATATA
>JABUQX010006902.1:27500-32500 GCA_015478945.1 Trachelipus rathkii
CCTGCCATTAAATATAAATAACGAGGTGTTTAAATAACGTATTCTTTGAAAACGATTAAACAACACTCGAAAAAAATCAATCCTTTCGATTTGAGAGAGGAGAGAGCGAGAGAGAGAGAGAGCGAGAGAGAGAGAGAGAGAGAGAGAGAAGAGAAAGAGAGAGAGCGGATAGCGAGAGAGAGAGAGAGAGAGAGAGGTAGAGGGAGAGAGAGAGAGAGGAGGAGGAGAGAGAGAGAAGAGAGAGAGAGAGAGAGAGTCGTCTCTATATTTACTAGTTTCCCAGGTCCAAATTATTAAAATGAGTAAATAGAAGAAATAAGAGCAAATTTAAGTGACTCGAAAGATTTTTAATAACTGAAAATCTTAAAATTCAATTATTTGCGCACTATAATTATATATATATTATATATATATTATATATATATATATATTATATAATATATATATATATATATATTATATATATAATATATAATATATATATATTATATATATATATATGATAATTATATATCATTCTCACCACATAGGTCTCAATCACGAGATCGGAAAATCAAGCCGACATCGATTATAGTATAGTATATATAATATGATATGTATATTATATATATATATATATATATATATATTATATTATTAATAAAATTAATATATATAATATATATATTATATATGACTATTTGGGTCCGGCGGAATATTTAATACTCGGCCTCCGACCGGATTTTTTCATATGGGAAGGTCGAACATTTTTTTTCGTTTAAAAATCTAAAAATTAGTTTTTTACACAATAAATTCATTTATTAGGTTTTATAAATATTTATCTTCCATTTCCTATCATAACTTGAGTAATTGGTGAGTGGTATTATATATACATATGTCATGGATTCCATGATTATAAGTTTTTCTTTATTTTACTGATATATTTTCCTTTTTTACACTTAAGAGTTTTCAAACTTTAACAAATATGCTTTTAATTATTATGAAGAATTCAAGTTGATACTTTAATTAAACTTTCAAACTTTGAAACTTAAACTTGCTGCATAGCAACATCAGTCAGTGTGAATGATGTCATGAAGCCAAAAGTATTTGAACGTCAGTGTTGAAATTAATATTATATTGTTCCAAAGCTTCTCAAGTAAAAGGAAAAAAATGGGCCGGGTAATTTTTGTCCGACACGACTTGCGAACAAAGCTTATTTAGCCAAAGGACTAGCTTATTTCCATAAGCTTTAAATTCGTAGTCAAGTGGGGAGACTTCGATTATGAACAGTTTCTGCTAAAGTCTAAGACACTCGACACTCAATCTTGTCATATGAAATGCAGATTTTAAAGGGTTTATTCGAAAATTTATATCTTCATACTAGATAAGACTTTTTGTAACAATATGTCTCGCTTTAACTTCTCTATACAAAAAAAAAAATAAATAAAAAATAAAATAAAAAAAATGGAATCTCAGTCTACATAGAATTTTTCTTTTCACATTATCTAGAACAGCGGTCTCCAAACTTTTTTGATCGCGTACCCCTAAGACAAATATAATTCTAAGTTGTACCCATATAGGCAACATATATATAATATACTATATATATATATATATTATATTATTATATATCATATTATTATATATACTATATTAATTATTATATATATATATATTATTATATCTATATATATATATAATATATATATTATATATATATATATATATATTAATATATTATATATATAATATATATACTATATATATATATATCTATATATAATACTAAATAAATATAAACTCGGACAAATTTAATGCATCAACCGTAAAATATAATGTAAACTTTCATTTTTTGAAATGTAGAGCTAGAGGTTTAGTTATTTAGGTCATACTAACTTCGGAGTGTATACGTATGTAACTACACGTGTATGGACTAAATGTCATGAATAAAGACACACCAAATTAGACAATTCCGAAAGTAAACGTTCATAGGAGAACAAGATGGCAAGACACCAACTAACGAAAAAACAACCAATGCTGCAAGTCATAGCTTAACGAACTGTCAACAATATGGAAAGACATCGTCCAGAGAAAGAGGAACGTGTCTAGGAGTTATCAAACTGTCTGAAGCAGGCCTTCCCGAGACAGGTGGCTCAGTAACTCCGGGTTAAACCAATCGACGGTCAGTCGAATCCTTCGTTGGTTCAGGGAGACTGGCAGCAACCGTAGACGACATGGTCAGGGTCTCCCAACGGTGACGTCCGAGAGACATGACGGATTCCTCCTTCTGACAGTGCTTCGTGATCGTTTCCAAACAAGCGTACAGCTACAACACAGGCTCCGTGAGGTCAGACATGTGCTAATTTCCGAGCGTACAGTGAGAAGAAGACAGAATGAACGTGAAGTACATATTACAAGGTTTGCTATCGGCCCTCTCCTGATCAGGGAGCATCGGGTTGCGATTTCATTTTTCACAAGCGTATGGAGATTGGAAACTCCAGATGAGTCGAGGTTCACCCTACATGGACCAGATGGACGTCAGGAAATTTGGAGACGTGCAGGTGAGCACTTTTCTGCTCGCAATCTTCCCAAGGATTCCTTTTGGAGGTGACTCTGTGATGGTGTGGGCAGGCATTTGTTTGGATGCCCGCACGGCATTGCATGTAGTGAGCAGAGGAACGCTAACGGCTAAAAGGTATGCGGAAGACATCATCCAAGAGTATATAGCGCCTTTCGCGTCCTTCATTGGCGTCCATTTTTTGTTACTCCATGACAATAGCACACTGCACAGGTCGTCCAAAGGTACCTACAACAGGTAGGGGTCAAACTTGGCATTTCTGTGAGAGCCCTTACATGATCCCAATTGAACATGTTTGGGATTTGTTGGGTATTCGTGTTCGAGCCCGTGAACATGCTCCTCCACAATCAGGGAGCTTGCAAACGCTTTGGACAATATCCGCAGGAGATCATCTCCAGATATTTCACAATGCCGAATCGCTTGGAGGAAGTTCGAAGGGCCAGAGGGGGTACAATCCATTATTATTAGACACTTTATTGCTGCCATTTTCACATTGTTTATAGAATATTGTTGTTGATTAATTAAATCATCATATCCATATTTTTCTTTGTTTTTCTTATTATGTTCCATTTAATTCCTACAGTTTAACACACTGTCGTTGCACATACGGTTTTATTACATTTATAATCCTGTGCAACACTCCGAGTTAAATGTATGAACCAAATAACCCACACCCTACGACCTACATTTTTCCAAATATAAGAGTTTAATATTATATTTAAAGGGTGATGCAATTAAATTTGCTCGCGAGTATATATATACTATATATATATATACTAATATATATATATTATATATATTATATATACTATATATATATAATATATATATATATATATTATATATTATTATAATATATACTCCTCTATATATATATATATATATATATAATATATATATCGCACTCACTTGATACAAGATCATACACTCGCCAGTGATCGTGAGGCTACTTCTTTGGCGTACCCCCAAGTATCACTCTGCGTACCCCCCGGGGTACGCGTACCCCACTTTGGAGACCACTGATCTAGAAGAGGGATGAAAATTACCTATATCGAAAATTTTATCGATTTTTTTTTTTACTCTTCGTAAAATTTTCATGAGTAGATTGAATTTGACGAGTTAAATGTCCTTTATTATGAACATTTATCTATAGAGAATACTCAACAATTTGACCTCTATGAACATCATTGGTCCGACTGTTTCAAATTGGACATGGCGTGCCCAAAGGTACAAAATAATGGGTTATTTAGAAAAACGCTTAAATAAAAAAAGTTATGTAACTCTTTATAATTCTATTTACTTTGATAATTTCATTTTAAAAAACAAAATGAAAATTAAAAAAATTACAACAAATATTCACTTAAGATAAAAAAAATTACACTCTGCCAGAAAAATTATAGAATAAAAAACCTGTAAAGAGATTTTCTTACCTTTGAATAAAAAAAAAATACTCCTTAAAGATATAAACCTTCCTTATGATGCATTTATTGAAGGTTTCTGTAACAAGCATAATTATATCTACAATAAAAATTTCAAAAAACTCCGAAAATTTTCAATTTAAACTTTTTTTTTCTTTTTTAGTTTAACAATAAATAGATTTATAAAAGTTTCAATTTTTATTGTTTAATTAACAGAACAAAATACTCTTAATCAAAACTTGTTTGATTACATCAAATTATTATTAGTTTTCATACTTTGATTTTTTTTCCTTTGCATGTTACCACCACCACTGACGGGCAAGGCCCTTTTCACGGAGGGAGAAGAAAATAAAATGAAAGGGGTCAGTGAATGCCCTCCCTCGAGCACCCCCCCCCACCGTTGTAGTTCCTACAGTAAAGAGATAGTGAGCCAATGCCAATGTCAAGTGGCAGAGAAAGGGGTCAAGGGAGTTTCAAAGTAGGTGACAGTTTATTAGTCTTTTAGCCTTAGACTTCCTCTTAAGTCTATCTAAAACAAGGGTGGAACCAGAGACCCCCCCCCCCCGAAATGTGTGAGAGCAGTACTCTATACAAGGGCGGATAAGACTCTTTATAAAGTTGGATTAACTGTGCGGAAGAAAAAAATTCTCCGCAACTTGATGCAAACCATCTATATCACAATTATAGAGAGCTAATAATGATTTTTTTTTTCTCTCTTTTGTTTCTGAAGGTCGATAAAGATGATTAATCGGTTAGAATCGATAAATTCGATTAACTTATATAAAATTTCAATACCGATTTTTCAACCAAATACTGAAAATCGAATAATAATAATAATAATAATAATAATAATAATAATAATAATAATAAAAATAATAATAATAATAATAATAATAATGGACCTTATGAGTTTCATGGCGCAGATGAATATCTGTTTTGTTTAAATTTTTTATTTTCATATATTGTTAGTATAAGATGTTAGCAATTAATTAAGATGCTGATGAGAAAGATACGAAATTTGGAAA
>JABUQX010006902.1:35000-42500 GCA_015478945.1 Trachelipus rathkii
ACAAAATTAAAAGAACTGGATTTTATAATTTTAGGATATATATATATATTTTTATATATTATATAATATATATATATTATATATATATATATTATATATATATATATATATATATATATATAATATATATATATATATTATATATATATATAATATTATATTATATATATATATCATATATGATTGCTAAAATCCCCAACTCAGAAATTCACCCCTTCTGAGACATTGTATATCTATGTGCGGAAAGGTTACACACGAAAATTGCCAATATCTGAACAGCATTATCCGACCATATCTTTTAATAACTCTTTCATAGTTAAATCAAAAAATGAAACATTATGGTAAATTATCAAATTTAAAACTTGAAGCCACTAATATATTCGCCTCACTTGATGTAGAATCTCTTGTTCATAAATGTACCGGTTCTTGATTCGATTGACATAATAATAACGAAGTGTATCACCTCAATCACCTACCCCACCGATATATCAGAAAGCACAACATATGAGAATTTTATTAAATTTGTTGTATCCAAATGCCGTTTATTTAACGAAACATATATCTACAAACTGATGGAGTGCCGTTGGGCTCACCACTTGACCTACATTTGCTGAATTCTATATGTCCAATCTGGAAAAACAAAATCCTTCGTGAAACAACAACTTTAACCCGTATTTTCATAAAGTAGTCGACGACACCTCCACATATTTTAGGAAACATAGATCATATAATGCAGTTCATCAATAAATTCAAGAGTTGTCATGCTCTTAAAATTCACATACGAAACAGGTTAATAATGCTATCTGTTTTTTAATCAAATCAATGTTATTCTGACGGCTCATTATCTACAGCAAAACATGTCAAACCCACTGATAAATGGTCTGTATATGAACTATGGAGCCTATTCACCGCCTATTTACAAAGAATCTATCGTAAAAATTTTAGTTTACAGAAGCACTACAAACCTATGTTCAACTTGGGAAACTTTTGATGAATTTTGCCGATTCAAGTAAAAATTTATAACTCTCACTGTGTTCTTAGTGAGGTGGATTTACCGCTGTTCTACTTTCTGTCTTATGTCATCGATCCACAATTTCAGTTGAAAATTTAATTAATAAACCCTTACCAAATTATATAATAAAGAAAGTAAAAATAATTAGAGAAATTGAGGAATTTATTCACCGGAACGGACACTCGAATGTGTCAATAAGGACGTGAAGGGCTTCGTAATATGCTGAAATTCTCAACTGAAAACTGAAGACAACTCAAAAATTAAGTCGAGATACAGACATACGCAATAAGTAAAAAAACAACTGTCACTTTCTTTAGCCAAGAGATGCTTTGCCCGAATCACCCATCACGTTGTGGTACATTTAACTGCCCTGAGTTAGCTGTACGTCGACATATATTGGTTAAACGACGAAAATAGATTGTCAGACAGGGCATATCAACATCTCTACAGTCCCAGCAAAATTTTTAACATTTTTATATTTTACATGGTCAATCAACTATTAGTAATATTCTAAACACTTCACTATTATAACGGATCGTGTGAAGTCCAGAAACTTAAAAATTGCGGAGGCCTTCTAAATCAACAGACCAGACAGACATTAACATAAAAATTTATGTATTTATCAGTCAGACTCAATATCATTAGATTTACTTATTATATATCAATTTAAAAGACTCATTCTTGCCTTCATTCCAGCATAGATTACTGCTGTCTAAGTATAAAGAACGAAACGCGTCGGGAATCTAAATAAATATATCTTCTTCTTTTCTGCAAATTTTTTCAAAGATTATTTTAAGGAAATTAAATTATGTACAAATAAATATTTAGAATGTTGGAAATAACATCAAATTTTCTAATAATTAATAAATAATAATATAATAATAATATAATAATAATAGTTTAATAATAGTTTCTCTAAATTTTCGACTCCGACTGCACTTACACAGGAATCTTCGACTCCCGACTACACTTGCACCAGAGTTTTCGCTCGAATCCGGAAAATTGCACGAGCTCCCGACTCGACTCCGCAGCCCTGGCTCCTATTATGCACCTTTATTCCTCTGATCCAAGTACAGCACTTCTCTCCTCGGCATTCCTTACGTCTCCCAGCCGATTGATTTCCACACACACACCACTATAACCAACTGACCAACTTTATCTTTTCCATCTTCTTCCACATATCAAACCATCTTAAACGTACTTTTCATTTATTCTCTCATTTACCCCTTTCTTCACACCACACACCTCTCTAATACGTTTCATTCCCCGAATTTTATCAATTCTTCTCACACCTAACACAAAACCCTAAGATTGTTCCATAATAGACATTGTATCTTTAGCATCAAAATACTCTTATTCCAGATAGACATAGTCCTCACTACTATAAACATTTAACACAGGTAACAACATACTCATGTAAGACCCTAGCGCACTTAAGACTTAGTCCCTTACATCTACCAACGATTTAATTGCACCAGCCCTTCCTGCCATTCACATCTTTCCTACTACACTCTGCGTCATCCGTTCCCTTTCATCCAACAATTTTCCCTAAATATTTAAACTCAGACACTTGTTCCAGCTGCTCACCATCTAAACTAACTTCACACGAGGACTGTCCTCACTCACACATAACCTTAACTCTTTTATCTACGTTTACTTTTCAACCCCTCCTTTCTACACATCTACCAATTCTCTACTCTAAAGTCTCTTCAGAATCGCACACAAAACCAAATCATTCCCATATAATAACATGTAGGGAAACCACTCTCTTCCAATTCTCCATCATTCTAACCAATCCCTACCACCCCAACCTCTAATTCTTTTCATAACCCATCCATATGCCAAATTGAATAACCCAAGGAGACATAACATATCCCTGCCTCACTCTGCTATTATATTAAACTTACTTTCGACTATATTTATTCTTACACACGCTTCACTATCGTTTAACATACTTTTGATTCCGTTCAGAAGCTTACCACCACCATCATTATCACTAACACTGCCATAGAGCTTCCTATTTAATCCTATCGTACGCCTGTTGCAAACCAATAAAACTAAATTCAATTTATTATTCTCCTCCCTCTTTCAAAATCATTTGTTTCCAATGTTAAAGATTGGATAACACTTCTCTACCATTACTAAACGGCACCTTGTTTTCACAAATCAGTACTTCAGTCCTCGAGCACTCTTTCGACAAAAATACCAGTTTATCCCTACAACACTCATTAAACTAATTACCCTATAATACTACATTTATCACTACACTTATAATAAGGTACTATTATTGTCTCGCCCAATCCTGAAGTATACCTCCAAAAAGCTTTGTTACACAACTTCAAATCAATCAATCACCATCGCCTATATATTTTACTGGATGACGACAAATTTTATTCTTAATTCCTCAATATTTTTTTAAAGAATCGTTTTCTAACTCTTTTTGAAAGGGGATACAAAATTTCGTCATCTTATGTTAATTTTAACAAAAGAACTGTTTTATATGAAAACATTTTTTTCTGAAGAATGGTTCCCAGAATTTATAATTGACGTTCACTTTTCCGAAAATTACTTCAGCAAAATTTAAAGACAAAATCTCAGCTAAATTAACAGCTCCTAAGGATATTTTGTATATGGAGTGTTTGCCTTTCTGGGGAAAATCAATTACAAAATTCGACGTAAAATTGATGTGGTTTTAAAAACAAACTTTACACAGTTTAAATTTAGATTTAGATTTAAAGATAAACTCCCTTTACCTTTATGCTCATCAGTAATATATCACTACAAGTGGGGTGACTGCGATGCCACCTATAGGAAGACAATACGAAGCCTTTTCATACGTATTGCTGAGCATAAAGGTATTTCATTTAGAACTCCAGACCATTTACATCATCCCTCTATTCAGCTATAAATGCTCATCTCTCTTCAGGAAAGGACCATATACATGGATAAAACGCAATTTTGGAATACTGCTCAAACTGAGGAACCGAATCTTCAGTTGTTAGAATCTTGTATATTTGGATCTCAAACCGTCCTTAAATGAAAATCTATTTTAACAATCTTTAATACTGAGGTGAGGTTTTGGGGGGGGGGTTTTTTTTTAAATCATGAAACTCTTAACCACATATTGTAATCATTAATTTATCTATATGGTTTATTTATTTCAACTTTATATTGATTTTATATAACATTTTGTTTAAAATTTTATCACCATATTGTATGTGTTGAAAATGGAAAGAAGGATTCTTAACCCGAAACTCAGTCGGTCTAATAATTAATTTAAATAATGTTCAAATTCTTTTTGGTTTTACTCGCTATTTTATTATATATATATATATATATATATATATAATTATATATACTATATTATTATAATATATATATAATATTATATATATATATATATATATATATATATATATATATATATAAATGACATACTTTATATTCGTAAATGGATATTTATTTAGAATACATAAGAAATATTAATAGCAATACGTAGAAAAATGGATAAAAAAAAAAATGCAAAATACTTGCAAATACTTTGGCAAAATTTTCAAGTAACAATAACTGGTTTTAGAAACACGCAAGTACAAGTTACCAAAAATTATTAGCAAGTATAAGTACTTGTTCTTCAACCCAAAGCCTGATATATATATACTTACTATATATATATATATATATATATATATATATTAATTATATATTATTATATATATATATATATACTATATATATATATATATACTATATATTGAAATGGAAAGTTGAAATAGAAAATTTTATCTCGTGAGTCCCATTAATGAGTTTTAAAAAAACTCGCAGCAAATTAGGAAATTCTGTACATCTTCACCCCATATATATATATATATATAATATATATATATATATATATATATATATTATATATATATATATATATATATTATTAAATCACTTTCCTAGCAAAACGTTTCTTTATCTAAAACCGTTTTCTATAGTGGATTCCATGATTTAACTATAATATTTAAGTCATTCTTTTCCTTTAATAGTTTTTCAAGTTGATTTTTGTCTGCATTTGAAATTTCTTGTTTTATTTGATAGCCTCTGTTAAAACTATTATTTTATTATTGTTTATTATATCATTTTTAACATAGTATTTATAACATTTTAAACTTTAAATTCACAGACACACGATTTCCTCTATTCGATTTGGGCACTGACTTAGCCGCCACTTTTTAAATGGGGTAAAAGCGTTCTTTAATAGCGGTTATTCTTACCTTTTTCGTTTCAATTTTTCATAATCTTTTATATTTATTATGTAATAATTTCATTTATTTGACCAACTTTCGAAAAAAATAAAAATTTTATCGTAACATTGTGAAATTTGCAAAAATCGATCGTTTCTATAATGTTAACTCGTGCTGAGCAAGAGTAGCACGAGTGTAGGAGTCGCCTCTGATATATATATATATATATATATATATATATATATATATATATATATATATATATATATATATTATATATATTATATATTATTATATATATATATATATATATATATATATATATATAATATATATATATTATATATAATATATTATCTATTATATATATATATATATAATATATATATATATATATATATATATATATATATAGTATACGAATGAGGACTATTAAGTCTCTGATCTCCAAATTGAGAAGGAAGGTAATCTTTAGGCAGACAATTGATTGTGCATTATATGATGATTAATGAATTCTATACCAGTGCCACAACGATTCACACAAAAATAAATCACATGATTGAGGCAGTTGGGAAGTCTTATAGTTATAGAGAATATAATCTAAAAAAGAAAAAAAGTTTCGTTACCTCCTCAAATCCGAAAAGAAGAAATTCTTAAATTTAAAATGACAAATCTCTGCGATGTTGTCTATAAAAATGTCCTAACGACGAACAAGATTCTATAAGCAGGAAATTTTCCTCACACAATGGCAACTGAGTTGTCGAAGGTGAATGGGGGAGGTCAGTATACAAAATTCTAACTGCAAAGGAGAGCAGAGGTACTGCTACACGCTCTGCCATTGAACTCAAGAGGGTTGAGAAAGCTTTTGAAAAAGCAATAGCCTTTTTGAATCATCATCTAGAACTAAGAATGACAAGAGTTAGGAATCACCCGAGGTTCAGGAGAAAATTTTGAGCAGTTCAACATTAATCGTTCTTCAATCAATCCTGCGATGCATTGTCGAAAGTCGGTTTTCCAAATCGAAGATATATTCACACCTCAGAAAGCAACAATGGTTTACTGGGGCGGAATTTTACTCGAGGACTTGACCACAAAGAGAACGTTAGTCGGTTGCCCATTATCGTGACTGTATGCGGCAATGTGCAGTTTCCTGGAGTTTCAAACCTCCAACATGATTTAAGGGAGAAATTTTGAACATAGTCACTCACGTCCAGAACCCTATTCAAGGATGGGGTGCAATCATTTTGCCTACTGTGAGAATAGTTCACATTCTCCCACCCCAACCATGCAGTCTTGAACTTTGGTCTCTTGCTTTGTTGGGTGAGCGCTATCACCAATGGAAATCTGATACAAAAAAAAAAAAAAAAAAAAAAAAAAAAAAAAAAAAAAAAAAAAAAAGTTTAATCAAAAAACGGTATACGTTTCAGCAATGTTGTCTACCTGTAACCGAGATCAAACCTAATCCAAGTAATTTCTACAATGGATTCCAAATGCATTATAAAAACTGATGAGGAACAGTACAATTCCCTCTTCCAAGTGGGTGGAGAGTTAACAACGAAAGAACTTCCCAGATGTCAAAAAGTGCAATTTGCCGGCACACAATGAATATATTAGTACTCCTCCTTTCCCCCCCCCCTCCCCCCAACCAAACGGTCTTCGATCCAATACTTGAAATTAGCCAACATTAACTTGGGAACTTTTCATGAATAATTTTTTATTAGAAATATATCGAGACCCAACAATAAAAATCTAAAAATAAATTTAGACCCTATTCTGAAAACAACCACCTTAAAACAGGGTGTCCCACTCGCTCTCGGCCCCGATGTTAAGGCTGCCTTCAGTAACATGAAGAAGGGTGCAGAGGCACGCTTCTATGTTAAGGGCGATGATCACTTCCAACGCTTGCTGTGATGTCACCACGCTTCTTATACACCAGGAAATGTCGAACAAATTCTTATTAAATTTTCACCATTACTTTCAGTTCTAAACCTCAAATCTGCTGCCGAGAGCGAGTCGGACACTTTATATATATATATATATATATATATATATATATATATATATATATATATATTTATATATATATATATATACTATTATATATTATTAATATATATATATATATAATAATATATATATATATATATCCTATAGGCTTTCAGCATGCAAAGTAGCCAAACTTTTAAAAGCAGCTTCGATTAATAATGATTATGATAATAATAAATCTCTAAAAAAGGAAAATTAGATCTGTCCGAACTCAGT
>JABUQX010006902.1:50000-52500 GCA_015478945.1 Trachelipus rathkii
AAGTGATGAATCTTAATGCGCGAGCAAATCATGGCCTGGGCACCGCCGCAGTGTAGAGAATAGTATGGTTTCATTAACCAGTGCTTCGATATATTATATATATATATTATATATATTAGATATATAATTATATATATATATATAATATATATATATATATTATATTATATATATAATATATTTAGGCCATATTTATAGGAGTAAAAGTACGCGTCTCCGGTATCGGGTATCGCAAAAATTTTGGTATCGTATCGTAGTGAAAAAAATTGTGGAGTACTTGTATCGGTATCGGTATCGGACAAAAAATTTTGTATCGGTGCAACACTAATATATATATATATATTATATATATATATATATATATTATATATATATATATATTATATATATATATATATATATATATATATATATATATATATAATATATATATATAATATATATATATAATATATATATATATATATATATATATATATATATATTTTTGATGGGTAATCGGTACGGTTCGGTTAAAAAATGGCCGTACTTCTTACTTTTTGGGTGAAAAATTATGAAACTTTTAGATTCAATAATAAATCTAGTTCGATATAGATAGCTAGTAAACCAAGTTATGTTTTTTTTTCCTCGATTTCCTTTTTACTAGATTTTTAGCGTTTCTCCCACTTGGTCTTTAGCGTAAAATTTACCTATTTCGACAGCCATTAATTAATATTTATACAGATTTTATCTACTTTTAGTTTGAATCAATAGTAATTTTTTTCTTTTACGCAATTTCGTGAGAGGGTGTGAGTGCGTGAGTGTTTTCAAACTTTCTGGATTATTCATATTTTAGATACTTGCTGTAAATAGGGTTTTATCGTTTTAAAATTTAGGTTTAGCGTAACGAATAAATTTTTTCTCATTTCTCCTTTGGTTTTTTGTATATTTGTTTCTGTCTGTTTTTTTTTTTGTTTTTTTTTTGTGATTGCGTGTGCGTGTATGATAGCAGATTTGCACAGGCTTGGCTTTTTTTTTTGACTTTACCAACATCAATGGCTTGCACTCTAACTCTGCATCCATGGAATACTACCTCTCTAATCCTAAACCTAATTTTATGCTCTTGTCTGAGACCCAGATGGCTAAGAATTCATCCTTCAACTCGTTTATATATATCCAACTACAACTTATTTTATAATTTCCGTTTGAAGGGTGGAGTATGTGCCTATGTAAATATAAACATTTCTATAACACGTCTCGAGAATCTCGAATCTCCTAATTTGATGTGGCCTAAAATCTTTCTTCCTTCTACTACAATATTCTTATGCTTCTGCTACTGTTCTCCTAACAGAACAGATTTTCATGCCTTTTTTGATTACCCTACTACTTCTCACGAGACTGTTATATCTTCTCATCCAAATACTGAGGTCCTCCTATTTAGGGAATTTCAATGTAACACACAAAACTGAATTGTTGGGTTCTCTCGTACTGATTTAGTTGGAAGGAGCCAGAACATTCAGTATTCTCAACGATCTGGAGCAACTGATTAAATAACCTAAACACATCCGGATCGTCCCAACCAATTCTTAAACACACTTGACTTATGTTTCACCACTAGGCCTTCTCTCTATAAATACACCACCTTCGCTCCTATCGGTAAATCTGACCAACAACCTTATATCACTTAATTATAATACTATCCAACATCTCCATCCTGCCCATCAGTTTTTCTGGCACTTTGATCGGGCCGATTGGGGGCATTGCGTTCTTCTTCGTATATAATTGGAAGTGAAATGCTTTGACTTTAAGAACGCTTAAAGATTCTGCGATAAAAGTGGAACTGTAATGTTAATCGGGATGGCGGTTATTCCTTCTTGGACTAAATCTTTTTCCCGCCTCAAAATCCATGGTTCGACCGTGCTTGTTCCTTGGGCCATTCAGCCTAGGACAATGCTTATTCGGTGTGAAAAATTCTCGTTCTCCTATCACTCTCCCTATTTTCATTCAGCTAGGTTGCAGGGATACTCTTCCACGAGCAAAGCGGACTTTCATTAAACGAAAATACGCTGACCTCTTTGGTTCTCCTACTGACATCTTTCTGCCTCTTGCCAAAAACATCTCTAACAACTTCGGTAAATCATCCCTTTCTCCTCTTTATTCGCTCTGATGATATGTGTTAATCTCCAACGAAAAGCCAATCATCTCTTTGGCCTCCTATTGTCCTCTAATTCAACCTGGTACGATTCTGTATTCCTCTTCCTCCCCTTCTCCTCCAGGTGTCCTATGCCCCTTAACCTGTCATTTCATTTGATCGGGTGGCAATGAGCTCCTGAACAATCTATGAAACGTTAGGAGGCGGTGGCCCGGATGCTTCTCTCGAGTTTTGAGGAAGTGTGCTTTTCGTGCTGACCCCACCCCTCGTTCAACTAAATTCTCATATGCTCAATACTAGCACTTTCCTCAGTGTTAGAACGGCGCATACGTTAACAACCTATTTCCGAAAAAATGAACTGCATGCTCT
>JABUQX010006902.1:57500-65000 GCA_015478945.1 Trachelipus rathkii
CCCATACAGCCAAAATATATATATATTATATATATAATATATATATATATATTTTATATACCATATATATATATATAATATATTATATATTTATATATTTAATATATTATATATATATATATATATTAATATAAGGCTGTAGACAGGAGGTCAGGGGGTTCAAACCTCCCCGAAATTTATTTTGATATCAAAATTTTTTGATTCTCTTAAGTCCCTCAAAAATAAATAATAATAAATAATATATAATAATAATATAATAATATAATAATTAATATAATAATAAATAATAATAATAGTTAATCAATGAAATGAAAAGTATTTATTAATGGAAATGAGGAGACATGGTTTGTGGTCCGTAACGATTTCTTAGGTCAAGTGGCGTTCCTCATACATGTTATAAAATATTTTAGATCAGGGACTTAAGATGAATGTTTCCAAGTTGCAGATGATAAGCAAATTGGCACCTCATAGGAATAATGATGGATGTATAAAGATTTAAAAGAATAAGGAGGGAGCTGTAATCGTCGATGGGATGAGCAGGGTTCATTCCTTCTTCAGCTAAATTTTTTCTTTCTCATTCATTCCTTCTAAAACTAAATCTTTCTTTTCCTCATAATCCATGGTTGCGATCGTGCTTTATTCTCTGGCCATCAGCTAGATGGAACAGTACCTATGGGTGTGGAAAAATGCTTCGTTCTCCAATGCTGTCGGTCAGGTCCATTCAGCTAGAAATCGTTGCAGGGATACTCTTCGACGAGCAAAGCTGGCTTTCATCAAAGGAAAGTGCGCTAACCTCCTTGGTTCTCCTAAACTGACAATCTTCATCTCTAGCAATTCGTAAATTTTGCCTTTTCCTACACTCTATTCGATCTGAATCATTGTGTTGCCTAATTCTCCAACTGAAAAGGCTAATCTTTTCGGCCCCTCGTTCACTATATTCTCTATGTCTCCAAACTAGCACTTTTCCTCCCTCAGTGTTTGAAGCTCTCACATTGTCCAACCTATTCCGAAAAAGGAAGCACGCTCTGATCCTTCTAATCATCGCCTGTAGCTCTCACTGTATTCCTATCTAAGATCTTTGAAACCCTTCTCAACTCACTTTTTAGATCATCTGGAACTTCACTCCGATCGCCAGTTACGGGCTCTCTTGCACGAAGTCTACTGGTGATATATATTCCTATCATAACCGATTTATGGTTTTCCGCTCTTGAGGAACTACGGGGAGACTTGGGTAGTGCGCTTGACATATCCAAGCATTTGACCCCCAGTATGGCACGCGTCACTGCTCTCCAAAGCTCCCTCCTTTGAGTTTCCTCCTTCTTTTGCTTACTTATTATCTTAGTTTTGTCAAATCGCTAAATATCGGCTGTTGTTGATGGGGCGACTTCTTCTTTTTCTGTCAATAGTGGTGTTCCTCAGGGTTCTGTCTTATCTCCTACTTTATTCTACTTCTCTTAATGATCTTAATCACCTGCACCTGCTAACTCTAATTCCACTCGTATTCCGATGACTCGACCCTTCATCTCTTAACTCATATCATTCTCTCCACTTTTACTTTTTGGAATGCTCTCGTCTTAATCTTTTCGATTTTATATCCTCGCTGATGGATAGAAATAATTTTGTGGAAATTCAATTCTTTTAAAACCCAACTTTTACAATCTCCTTCTCCAAAATACCTTCTAACTTTCCTGTCTCTTTCGACGGTTCTGTCGTCTCTCCTGTTGACAATATAAACATCCTTGGCCTTAACATGAACAAAAAAATGTCTTGGAAACCTCACATCACAACGGTTGCTAGGGCGGCCTCAAAGAACTGGAAGTTCTGTTTAGACTGTGAGACTTTCCTCTTTTCTCAGTTGCTCCGCTATACAAAGGTCTCATCCGCCCATGTATGGAGTACTGCTCTCATATCTGGGGGTGGGGGCTCTGGTTTCACCCGGCTTTTGGACAGGGTCGAGTCACACGGCAAAAAGGATTATAAACTATTCGAACTTTCCAGTTCGACCCTCTATCTTTGCGAGGCGATGATGGTGCTTTATCTCTATCCTATAGGTACCAGCCAGCGGCAATGTGCTCGGGAACTTTCACCTCGCGCACTCACCACCTTTACGCGCTTCGTAGCACATAGGTGCTGTAATCTGCGCACGAAGTATTGTGGTTGACATTGGTCTCCAGCTAGTTTTCGTGTGCTTTCCTTCTTTCCCACCACTCGTTTTGTGATTTTTCTTCCATCTTCTGTATTCCTCTGAATTTAATTCTCTCACTTTAAAGCCGCGGTCTGTGCTCATATGCATAATTGCGCTAGAGGATGAACTATTGAGAGTTCTATACCCCCCTTGAATAGTGCGGCCTCTGCCCGTGAGTGGTGGACAACTGTAAAAAAAAAATCCATGAATGGCAGATATGTGGCAAATGCACTGGTCTCCTATTCCCCCCCATCCAAAACATCATTCAGATTATCCCAGAGAATCGTACTCTTTTCAACATTACCTCAGATGGATCTATGTCGCAACCACACAAAATTTTGACCTTTTCAAACTTAAATTTAAACTTTTAGACTTCTAGTACTCACACACACAAAAATCTACATAGCTTCCTACCACAACTCACTTTCAGAATTGCAAACCTTTATCCCCTCTCATTCCTTCCACCAGCAACACAAAACAATTTCACCACCACACCACTCAATTTTCATCACCGTTTCATTTCATCTTTGTTTCAGTTCACAGCGAGCAAATAAAATTTGCCCTTTCTAAATACATCCATCACATCTCTCCTCATCTCATCAATTTTTTCCTCTGACATTTCATATACAGATACGATTCATACTTTTCGCCGAAGGATAGAAGGGCTCTTACCACGCGATCACGACCTTCTCCGAGGCATGCATTAGCATTCCTGGCAAAAGATAAGTGGTAGAAGGCAGCCAACCTAACTACCACCGTCCCTTAGTCGATTTCTACGACACGCAGGAAATACGATGTGGGCAATTTTTCTCCCTACACGTATAGATATAAGGGATAGGGATGTCTGTAAGAGTTGTCTAGAAGAGGGGTGTGGATATAAGGATGTATGTGTATATGATGTTGTCTGGAGATGAGTGTTTGGATATGACGCATGAAGAGAGAAACAATAATTTAACGAGACAAAATGCCATCATACATAAAAAAAATAAAAAATATATATATATATATATATATATATATATATATATATATATATATATATATATATTATATATATATATAATATTTATAATTATTTTATATTTATATTATAATATATAATTATTATTATTTATAATTATTATATTATTATTATTATCATATTATCATTTTGATTTTAAATTTATTCAAAATCCGTATATTTGTTCATTATCGGCAAAATAATCGGCGAAATTTGCCGATGACGATGACGATTTAAAAAAAATATGCCGATTTTTGCCGATGACGATTAATCGTCCCATCACTAATATATATATATATATGGCCTAGTGGTTTGAGCGTCCGGTTACTGTTAACTCAGCAACGCGGAGTTCCAGTGTTCGAATCCAGCTGATGGAGAGTAAAATCTCCTTTGACTCATTTAAGTCTAGCTTGGAAATATGGATAGAGGATATACAGTTGAAACATGCCAATAGATTCAAATATCTAGGAGTGATATTTGATGAGAAAGGTTGGATAGATTCAGAACTGAGGGAAAGAATAGCGAAATACTCAAAGAATGTGGGAATGTTGTACCCGTTGATGACGCAGAGAGGAGTGCCAGTAGAGGTAAAAGTGACAATATATACAACCATCCCACGACCAACATTATTATACGGGTCGGAATGTTGGACACTAACACGATCCAGAAGAGTAAAATAGAGGCTGCGGAAATGCGAGTGTTGAGATTGATAAGAGGAGTAACGCTGAGGGACAGAGTTAAGAGTGAAGCAATAAGAGAAGAGCTCGGAGTCCGCCCAATAATGGGATGCATCGAGAGAAACCAGCTGAGATGGTATGGGCATGTACGAAGAATGGAGGAATGGAGATACCCCAGAAGATTACTTAATTGGAGACCTATGGGAAAACCAAAAAAAAGATGGAAGGATGCTGTGGAAGAGGCAATTGCGGCGAGGGGAGAAACGATGGAGAATGTGGAAAGAACGGCACTATTTGAAGACCGGGATGTCTGGAGGGATTTCTGGAGGAGCAACACTTGACAGGTTCCACCTAACAAGATGGATGGTGAGAAAGGTGAGAATATATATATATATATATATATATATATATATATATATATATATTATATATAATATATATATATTTATATATATATATAAATATATATATATACGTTATATATATATATATATTATATTATAATATATATATATATAATAATGTATCTATATATTATATATATATATATTATATATAATAATATATATATATATATTATATATATATATATATATATATATATATATATATATATATATATATATAATAGAGGTGTGTAAGTAAAAATTATTATTGTTATTATTATTATTATTATTTTGGAATTGCGAGCGAGTTATTTGTGTTGGTTAAGGTTGTGATGGCTTCCACGAGAACACAGAACACAGGTTGAAAATACACAAATGGACGGGACGCGTTCCATTAAAAATCAGGCATAAATTTAGATTAATGGGAATTTTCTGAAAATGCACCGAAAAAAATATTGTTTATCGTGGAACTCCTGTTAGTAAGTAAATTAAATATATGCTATTATCTAATTTAATCGATCAATTAATTAATTTAATAAAAACATTTATTTAATATAAAAAAAAACGTTACCTCGAAATATAAAATAAACTATTAAAAATATTGGAACAACTGAAAATACGAGTAAGTTAAAAAAGCGAAATCGTTAATATTTTCCTGATTTAAAAACAATAATTTATTATCAAAAACCGTTAATTAACGTCACTTAATAATTATAAACAAATTATATTTGTTTAAGAAGATTAAGAGAAAACTTAAAGAGCAGAAATCACCTTCCAATGTTTCCTTGTAACATCACGTCACTATTCAATATTACAGCAGTAATAACTAAAGAGAGAAATTTCTATCTTTAAATCCTACTGCAGTAGGATTCAAAATAGGACACTCGTGGAATGTTTCGCTTCAATATTTGCAATAACATTTACCGTGAAATTCAACCCTACAGTTAAATATATATAAAAAAAACATCAATGTCCCACTGGAGAATGATTTTGGGCGGAGGCAACCGAAGAGCCGGTTAGGAATTCTAATATTACCTTATTCCGATTAGAAAATTAATAAATAAAAATTATCAGTCTTTTCCGTAATGATAAAGTGAGCTTCAAATTATAAATTTGTGCAAATTATATATATATATATATATATATATATATATATATATATATATATATATATTATTTTTATTATTATATATAAAAGTTATAAATATATATATATATATATATATATATATATATATATATATATATATATTATATTATATATATATATATATATTTTATATATTATTATATTATATATATATATATATATATATATATATATATATATATATATATATATATATATATATATATATATATATATATATATATATATATATATATATATATATATATATATGAGCGACACGTAAAATAATAAAATGTACCTTATGAAAAATATATATATATATATATATATAATTCATTATAGTGATATATATATATATATATATATATATATATATATATATATATATATATAGTATATATATATATATATATATATATATATATATATATATATATAAAGCCCATATTTATCGTCTTCTGGTACATGTGGGTTATAAAAGTTCTCTTTTATACCGTTCATATAGCTATACTGTATGTTATGCGGTATGTTTAATTAATAAAGTTAAAGCTTTTGTTAAAATTTCAAACCATTAAAAGTTTGTCTTTTTGGTACAGAATATAAAAATTGCAATTTTCCTGCTACTCTAAATATCTTAATAACATTATATATGCATTCTGTGCAAATACTATTAATACTCAAAAAGAACCAAAAGCAAATTCTGACTAATAGTTACTCTCTTTTCATCTTTCTTTTTCAATAGGATATTATTTTGTACTTTTCTCACAAACCGCAATTTATTTTGTGAAAAAATATATATTCCTCACGTATCTTATTATTTTATTTTATACACCTTAAAATAGGCATACTTAATTTTCATTACGTTCAACTACAAAACATTTTTTAGAAAAAGCTGCTTCTCGGGCAAGAGAGCCGAAGTTGGATATCCACTACAATATATATGAGAGATATATATATATATATATATATATATATATATATATATATATATATATATATATATATATATATATATATATATATATATATATATATATATATATATAATGCGACTCCTATACTCGTGCTGTTTGTGCTTAGGACGAGTTAACATTATAGAAACGATCGATCTTTCACAAATTTCATAATGTTACGATAAAATTTTCTTGAAAATTTATCAAATGAATGAAAATATTAGACAATAAATATAAGAGATTATGTAAAATTTGAAACAAAAGTGTAAGAATCATCGCGATTAAATAACGATAGTTTTCAATAAATTAAAAAAGGTGACCTCGTGCTCAAATGAAATAGCGGAGATTGTGCGTGCGTGAATTTAGAGTATAAAATTATTTATATTGTTGCCTTTTGATGTTGCCACAGGCAAGAAATTACCATTCTCTTTATGTACAAATAAGGTGAGACTACTTTAAGTTATTTTAATATATATATATATATATATATATATATATATATATATATATATATATATATATATATATATATATATATATATATATATATATATATATATAGAGAGAGAGAGAGAGAGAGAGAGAGAGAGAGATCCATAGAAGAGTTACTGGAGTCGCCGCTGATATATATATATATATTATATATATATATATATATATATATATATATATATATATATATATATATATATATATATATATATATAT
Organism: Trachelipus rathkii; assembly: GCA_015478945.1. Lineage (NCBI taxonomy): Eukaryota > Metazoa > Arthropoda > Malacostraca > Isopoda > Trachelipodidae > Trachelipus > Trachelipus rathkii. The sequence continues at coordinate 64,542 of JABUQX010006902.1, forward strand.
ATATATATATATATATATATATATATATATATATATATATATATATATATATATATATAGGCCCTTTTCTGTTTTACGCTTGGGTCAGTTTTTTTTTTTTTTTTTTTGTTTTTTTTTTTAATATATTGCTACTATATGATACCAGCAATGAATTTCAGTGGTAACGGACATGATTCAAAAGTTCGAAATATTTTAAATAATTTTTAAAAATCACATTTATGTTAAATATTGTTTTAAAAATGAAATATCTCGAAAAGTACGACACTTACAGAAAAACCAATTACATATTTGGAATCAGCGTATAAAGCTTATTACAAAAATGTAAAAAAACAAAAAAAAAACATTTTTTCCATAAATTAAATATCTCAAAAAGTACGACACTTACAGAAAAACCAATTACATATTTGGAATCAGCGTATAAAGCTTATTACAAATATGTAAAAATAAAAATAAAAATAA
>JABUQX010006902.1:70000-72500 GCA_015478945.1 Trachelipus rathkii
GGATCCTCCTCGGAGGGGGGGAAAGTTCTACCCTGTCGTTCCCTGGACTCCTGCCATCTTTGCGGTTTACCCTTGGGTATTCCTTTAGTTTGAAAAACACCCCAAAAAAATAAAAACAAAATATTACTAAAAAATTAATTTTTTAAAAAATTATTTAAAATATTTTGAACTTTTGAAGCATGTCCGTTACCACTTAAATTCATTGTTAGTATCATATACTAGCAATATATTAAAAAAAAAAAAAATTTAAAACTGACGGAGTCGTAAAACGGAAAAGGTACTATATATATTTTTGAATCAGGTCCGTTACCACTGAAATTGATTGTCAGGATCATATACTAGAAATATATATATAAAAAAAAAAAAAAAAAAAATTCAAAACTGACAAAACAGAAAAGGTCATATATATATATATATATATATATATATATATATATATATATATATATATATATATATATATATATATATATATATATATATATATATATATATATATATATATATATATATATATATATATATATATATATCAGGGATGGGGAGTCGGAGTCGGGAGTCGGGAGTCGGGAGTCGGGAGTCGAGCGTTTTCAAGGGGTAAGGAGTCGGAGTCGGGAGTCGATTAAAAAAAAAACGACTCCTTTCGACTCCCAAAACAATTTTGTATAAACTTTTCACACAAAAATTTGGAAAAACTTAATTGAATTTTTATTATAAAAGACGTACATTTTTTTTATTTTGACATTTGTTTGTAGCCAATTTAAATTGTTTATTTTTAATTTTTCCTTATATTAAAAGAAAAGAAAAACTTTTTCCAGCGATATTTTAACATTTTCTATATTATTTTTTCTTCCTGAGTCCGAATACGCTAATATTTTTCTTGAGAAACCAGTAGTTCATCCCCTACCGCCCAAATAAACATTTGGCTTAAATGATGCAGAGATTTTGATCTTATATATATATATATATATATATATATATATATATATATATATATATATATATATATATATATATATATATATATATATATATATATATATATATATATATATATATATATTAGTGATGAAACAGATACCATGGTATCTTGGTATCTATATATCGATATCAGCAATTTTGAGAGTAGGAGGCATTCGGTATCGGTGTAATTTTTCTTATACCTATAACCGATATCAACACATTTTGTGTCTTTAAATTGATATATATATATATATATATATATATATATATATATATATATATATATATATATATATATATATATATATATATATATATATATATATATATATATATATATAGCATATATATATACATAGATATATATATATATATCACACCATGTTCTATTGCTGCAGGGTGGTGTTGGTAGTTGAAAGGTTTTGAACTTATCAACACCCTTCACGAAAAGCAAGATTTGATAGAAGGGGGTTTTCAGCCCCTTGCTATCAGACAAAGAATTTAAAAATTTTCTGAAATTAGTTTCAAATTTCTTCTTCCTTTATTAATTTTGTATTTTTATATATATATATATATATATATATATATATATATATATATATATATATATATATATATATATATATATATATATATATATATATATATATATATATATATATATATATATATATATATATATATATATTCACTATTTGTGTCTGATAGTTTCCCTAGCTATTTGACCTACTGTATTAGGTGTTTTCGCTTTTGCATTTGTGCTTACGAAACGTAAGAAATGCTCGAGTTTGCGTTCGTTTTTGTTAAACTTAGTGCAAAATCGTAAGAAATGCTTACCAAACGTAAGGAATTTCCTTAATTCTATAAGGTTGCTATTTCCTGTGATTGCTGAATTTAGCACGTTCTTACGAAAATGTGTAAACCAAAAAAATGAAGGCGTGGTAGGCCCGTTTGAATTGATGAATATTTCATTCAATAAAATCAGTTTTAAATCTAATTTCTTCCAAATCGATAAACTCCATCACAATAGTTGATCAATTTTTTGTAATATAAACCATTTGTTATTTTTTATTTTATTTCTGTTTATCCGAAATCGACGGGCTCCATCACCAGTGATGGGAATTTTATTAATCCATTAATTGCCAGGAAATATTTTAAAATAGCAAATAAAACTGGTTATAAAATAAAATGTACTTGTGTATTGTGCATTAACGAATTATCAACAGCGAGCGATGCTATTAATAATCGTACAAAATGTGTGTATGAAATTTTCCATTGTGAGTCGGGAGTCGGGAGTCGGAATTCAGTTTTAAAATATCGACTCTTAGAGTCGAAGTCGGGAGTCGGTTGTTTTTAATATCGACTCTGGGAGTCGAGAGTCGATTTTTTCGACTCTATCCCTGATATAGAGAGAGGGAGAGTAGATATATATATATATATATATATATATATATATATATATATATATATATATATATATATATATATATATATATATATATATATATATATATATATATATATATATATATATGAT
>JABUQX010006903.1:5000-17500 GCA_015478945.1 Trachelipus rathkii
CTCGGTATACAATCTTCATATAAGGTTTAATCACATCATATATGGGTTAAATTTCCTTACACATCCAAAGGGGGGTCACCAACCCCACAAAACTGAAATATTGGGCGTAGAACAAGCGAAACTTGGTAATAACATCTTTCTTATGATGTATCCTCGATACAGAAAAGGAAAAAAATAAAAAAAATAAAAATTAAATAAATAAATAAATAAAATTTCTTATTCTTTTTGTTTATAACTTACAAATTTACGTTTTTACATACCCTAAAGCAGTAAATCCTAATCAAACCACTATCCAACCTCCCTCATGACCATCTGTGATCTATTGATCTATGATTAAGATGCAAGATTTTTTACTAAAATTGAACCGTTTTACTACCTAAAGCAGTAAATCACTAAATCAAACCACTATCCAACCCCCTCCTGACCATCTGTGATCTATTGATCTATTGATTAAGGTCAAATTTTTACTAAAATTTTCATGTTTTACTACCCTAAAGCAGTAAAATCACTAAATCAACCACTATCCAACCTCCCTCCTGACCATCTGTGATCTATTGATCTATTGATTAAGGTCAAATTTTTACTAAAATTGTAACGTTTTACATACCCTAAAGCAGTAAATCACTAAATCAAACCACTATCCAACCTCCCTCCTGACCATCTGTGATCTATTGATCTATTGATTAAGGTCAAATTTTTACTAAAAATGTAACGTTTTTACACATACCCTAAAGCGTAAAGTCACTAAAATCAAACCATCTATCCAACACCATCCATCCACCTTGCCTGGCCATCCTAGATCTATTGATCTATGATCTACTGATTCAAGTCACATTTGAGTATCATTTTTGGATAAACATACATAAAATCAAGTTCTTTATACAAAGCATCAATGATAATGTCAACGTAACAACAGTTTTCACATAATCAAAGATTATAGCATCATCTAAACTAAGAATATAAATAACAATGACAAATCCTACACATCTAAAAGCAGGAATAAAACTGTAAAACGTTAACAAAGTCTACACTTAACAACAGTAAAGTAACTAACATAGCACACAAAGCACGTATCCTATCCACTTTATCAAGCAATATTCTCTAACAACTAACAAGTGTATTTTACATTACATGGTAATATTTAACAAAATTTAATCATAACCTTGTCTAATTATCATACAATCAAACGAATATACTCAAACATACATAAGGTTTCCACATCAATAAAGCTAACATGGTGTAACATGAACTAAGAAAATATGTACAAAGAAAACAACACAACTACACATGAATTAAACTGTTACATTAAAAAGTCCAACACGTTAACACCTCTAAAGTAACTAACACAGCACAAACGTAAACTATTCTTACTTTTTCAAGCATAATTCTAACATATTAACGTTAACTTTACACTGACACAGTAACATCACATTAATAAAGCTTAGCTTAGCATCATCTGAACTATGAACATAACCCACACAACGACAAACCTAACACATCGTAAACAGGAATATAACCAGTCAACCGTAACAAAGTTCCATACTTAAAACAGTAAAGTAACTAACATAACATTCAAAAACGTAACCTATTCACACTTTTCTAACATAACAATGTTAATTTTACATTAAGACTGTCATATTTGACAAAATTTACCATAAACCGTGTGTAATTATCAACAGACCAATAGGTATACTCTAACATATAAGGTTTTCACATTAAAAAAGCTAACATAGCATCAAATGAACTAAGAAAAATAATTACAACAACAAAGCTAACACACCTTAAGCAGGAATAAACTGTTAACATAACAAAGTTTTCACCTCACTTAACAACAGTAAGTAACTTAAGCATAACTCCAAAAAAACGTCAACTTTATCACACTTGCAAGCATGCTCTCTAACATAACAAGTTAATTTACATTATCATGGTAATTATTGTAACAAAAAAAATTTAGCATAACCTAACTTAACCCATAATACCTAACGGATAAAGACAAACAAAGTAAAGTTTTTTATCCTCTGTAGAAAGCTAAACTATGAACATAACATACTTTAACACCACAAAACGGTTGCACGAATAAACAGCCAGACCCAACATCTTAAACAACAAAGCGTACATAAAGGGACAGTAAAACAAGTTTTCAGGTGTATAACATATAATTTCCAATAAAAAGAACATTAAATAAATAAATACATTCAAACATATAAGTTTTTTATTTTAAATATATTAATCCATCTAATCAGGGGGACATAGGATTCTGTGAAAAATTTGAGCAAGTTCTATATGTTTCTCCAGAGATTCAACTCCATCCGATAGGATGTAAGCATAAATACAACCTGCGGCACTAAACCATTTTTCTGCATATTTCGGTTCAACAGCACTCACTCGCTCGCGCCAGAGAGAAGTAAACGTATCCTGGCTGATAGTTATTAAGGCATTTCTGTATACTGCATTATACGGAAACCACAATGTTTCGGTGTAAATATCGTAGATTACACCATGAGCTATATGAATTAAGTCCTCGAGTATGTCAACATCTTTAAGATGAGACTTTAAGTCGTTTTTCATATCAAACAAAGCTGTTATATTTTCAGATGACTGAACAGTGAAACCTATACACGTACGCATGAATGTGACAGCATCATTGGGTTTCCAATAGTTGCGTACATCAATACTTTTAACATTATCAGATGCAGTGAAAGCAACATCTATTCTATTATAACCTCTCAAGCTGTCACCTCTGATTTCAGTAGGAGGTGATGTCTCAGATGACACATACTCATTCTTTACCCAAGCTTCAACGCTGTCGATAATCTTGAGGAATTCTTCAACAAACATGATTAAAGGTCTATTACTTGCACCCCCAATTGGAATACAAGTAATATATTGCTTTCCATTCGTTTTACGAAAAAATGTAATTGACACATCGTTGGGTATTACGAAGGTCCTCGTAAAGAGGACATTCGTAGGAGCAGAACGAGAGGTCATCATACCAACACAGCGAAAAATGTCTTACTGACGAAATTCGGATGTATAAACAGATCTAAAAGGTAACGAGATTCTTTCTTTCAACCAATCAGAAGAAAGTAAACAAGAATACAACGCACGAACGAACCATATCAGTTCAAAAGGGGTATATATTCTCGTTAGACAACAACAACAACAACAATAACATAGTACAAAAATAAGTTCTTTATATACTAACCAACGAATATATGCTAACGTAACATTGTTTTCACATTAATAAAGCTAACATAGCATTACCAGAACTAAGAATATAATGTACAATAACAAAATCTAAACACCACCTTACGCTAGAATAACTACATTAACAAAGTTCATACTTAACAGCAGTAAGTAACTAACCATAGAATACAAAACGTAACCTATTCACACTTTTTCAAGCATATCTCTAATATCATTGTTAATTTTACATCAACAACTGATTTACGTAGCATTTAGAGTATCATTTCGGATACAACATAGCACAAAATTAGTTCCTTTATTACTAAACCATCGAAATATGTTAATAACACAAGGTTTCATATAATAAAGCTAACATCGCAATCAATATGGACTAAGAAAATAATGTACAACGACGAATCTATCACAACTTAAGCATGAATAAACTGTTAGCATTAAACAAACTCCGCCCTTAAGCAACGTAAAGTACATAACATTCGCAGAAATACCTATTCACGACTTTTTTCATGCATATCTCCTAACATGTCAATGTTATTTTAACATTAACATAGTAATATTTAACAAAAGTTTAGCATAAACCTGTCTAATTCATCATCGCTGACAAAAGAATATAATGGCGACGTAACAAATGTTTACATCAACTTCGTACATTTACAAAAAATTCATCAATAACCACGTCCTAATATCATAATCCCCATCCCAGCGAAAATCGCCAACAATACAAAGTTTTAACCAACATAACAAAAATAACAAAATTTTTATCCTAACATAACATAAAAATAAGGTTCTTTGAGTAAAATATCACAGTAAAGCGTAATAATCTTACTGATTTTAAAGCAGTAAATCATAAGATCATAAATCAAAACACCCATCCCTGCAGTCCCCCACGTTCCACCCGCCTGTGATCTATTGACCTAGTTGTTCAAGTCATATTTCAAGTATCATTGTGGACAAACATAACAATAAAAATAGTTCGTTATAATACTAATCTACGAATATTATGCTTATACCAACAAAGTTTTAGCATCAATAAAGCTTACAAAATCATAACCGCGACTAGGAATATAATGTTACAAATTGCAAACCTAACATACCTCGCGTATGAAATAATCAGCTAACATCCTGAAAAAAATTCCCTACTGATCAAGGTAAAGTGGCTAACAGGTCATACAATATCGATATGTTCCCCCTTTCCGAGCCAATATTAGCAACAGGTAAAGGCCATATTATCTAACAAAATCCCTTAACAAGTGACCACTCTATCAAAGATGCACCATCTTGAACTATGAATTGACACTATCTTCACCAAAGTGTCACTCGTTTCGAGTATAACATCATTTACCTAGGAAGTAAACGTAGACCTAGCCAAAAGTCTAGGGCAGACCTAACATTATTCAACAAAAACTTAACCTGTCCACGTTTCTAAACATCATCGTCAGTTAACCCAGTAATATCTTACAAAAACTCATCAATTTCTCTAACAATCAGTGTTATTTTCCACATTGTCATAGTAATATTTAACATAACGTACTTAACTTACTAACGAATAAACAGTTTTCATTAACCAAGAGTATCTAATGCAACATTACCTTCCGAGAGAAACCCCATGGGATGCACCCTTGAAAGGGTGTGAATCCTGAGAGGGGGATCACCCGAAGGGGTGTAAGCGGGCTTTACCCCTCCGAAGGAGGGGTAAGGCCTCAGCCCTTCGGGCTGAGGCCTAAAGCCCGCTTAATTTTGTTGTTGTACATTATTTTCTTAGTTCATTTGATGCTATGTTAGCTTTTATTAATGTGAAAAAACCTATTATGTTGAGTATACTCAATTGTCTGTATAATGAATTACACACGGTTATGGTAAATTTTTGTCAAATATTACGTCTTAAAATGTAAAATTAACATTGTTATGTTAAAGAAAAAGTGTGAATAAGTTACGTTTTTTGATGTTATGTTAGTTACTTTACTGTTGTTAAGGGTGAAACTTTGTTAACGTTGACTCGTTTATTCCTGTTTAAGATGTGTTAGGTTGTCGTTGTGGTTATATTCAATAGTTCAGGATGTATGCTAAGTTGTGATGTTACTGTGTCAGTGTAAATGTTAACGAATCAATATGTTTAGAGAATGCTTGAAAAAGTAAGAATCGGTTACGTTTTTGTATGCAGTGTTAGTTACTTTAGAGGTGTTAAGTTGGAACTTTGTTAATTACAGTTTATTCATGTGTAAGTTGTGTTAGGGTTTGTCTTTGTACATTTTTTTCTTAGTTCATGTTACACCATGTTAGCTTTATTGATGTGGAAACCTTATTATGTAGAGTAATATTCGTTGAAATTGTAGATCAAAGTTTAACCCAAATGGTTTGTGAATAAATTTTTGTTAAATATTAATGTTAATGTAAAATTAACATTGTTTATGTTAGAGATAGCCCTTGATAAAGTGTTGAATAGGATCGTCTTTGTGTGCTATGGTAGTGAGAGCTTTAACTTGTTGTTTAAGTGTAGAATTGGTTAACGTTACAGTTTATTCCTGTTTAAGATGTGTCAGGTTTGTCGATTGTGTATTATAGTTCTTAGTTTAGATGATGCTAAGTAATCTTTATTAATGTGAAAAACTTTGTTTTACGTTGACCATATATTGATTGATCTTTGTATAAAGAACATGATTTTATGTTATGTTTTATCCAAAATGAAACTCAAAAACTGTTTATTGAATCCAGTAGATCAATAGTCAACTAGATCAAGGATGGCCAGGAAGGTGGATGGATGGTGGCTGGATAGTGGTTTGATTTAGTGATTTACTGCTTTAGGGTGTGTAAAACGTTAGAATTTTAGTAAATATTTGACCTTAATCAATAGATCAATAGATCACAGATGGTCAGGAGGGAGGTTGGATAGTGGTTTGATTTAGTGATTTCTGCTTTAGGGTATGTAAAACATGAAATTTAGTAAAAATTTGACCTTATCAATGATCAATAGATCACAGATCGGTCCAGGAGGATTTGCTAAACGTCCTTACGGACTTATGGCTTTAGGGTATGTAAAACGTTACAAATCTTTAGTAAAATTTGATCTAATCAATAGATAATAGATCACAGATGGTGATGAGGGAGGTTGGATAGCGGTTTGATTTAGTGATTTACTGCTTTAGGGTATGTAAAACGTTACAATTTTAGTAAAAATTTGATCTTAATCAATAGATCAATAGATCACAGATGGTCAGGAGGGAGGTTGGATAGTGGTTTGATTTAGTGATTTACTGCTTTAGGGTATGTAAAAACGTAAATTTGTAAGTTATAAACAAAAAGAATAAGAAATTTTATTTATTTATTTATTTAATTTTTTATTTTTTTAATTTTTTCTTTTCTGTATCGAGGATACATCATAAGAAAGATGTATACCAAGTTTCGTTGTTCTACGCCAATATTTCAGTTTTGTGGGGCTGGTGACCCCCCTTTGGGTGTGTAAGGATATTTAACCCATATATGATGTGAGTACCTTATATGAAGATTGTATACCGAGTTTCAGCTTTCTACGTCAATATTTAATGTTTGAAGGGGGGTGGGGTCCCCCCTTCGGGGGAACCCATGGGGGTGTTACTTCGTATACACCGAGGTTATGTTACCATCTAACCATCCTCCAAATTTTAACACGATACGATAAGTTCTCGGAGGCTGGCTGGCAATCAAAGTCGGAGTCTGAACCGGATGCGAAGAAGCAACCACGGCGGAATGTAAAGTCGGAGTGCGTAAAAAAAAACGATTCCTTACAGGAATCGTTTTTCGACTCAGATTCGATTTCCTTCGGAAATCGAATCTTCGACGTAATAATAATAATAATAATGTGTATGTGTATGCGCACGCGCTCTCGGTCTGTGTCTGTCGGTCAAACAGACCTTCGGTCTGTTTGACCTCCAGGTGGTCGATCGCCCGAACGCTTGTTAGGCCTAATCTCACCGCTCAGATCACGCCACAAGGGCGTAAGCGCAATATCGGCGTCCACCCTCGGGGGTGACCCCCCTCTATATACATCCTACAGACTTGAAATTTACACGGATTCGTGCTTATCCCATATATAGATTATATTCCAAGTTTGAAGCAAATATCTCTTATACTTTTTGAGAAAAGGGTGATGGAGGCGCGGATATCCTGATACTTACTATCTATTATATATATATATATATATATATATATATATATATATATATATATATATATATATATATATATATATATATATATATATATATATATATATTACATATATATATTGTTTGTAGTAAATTTGTGTGTGTGTGTGTGCTGTGTGTGTGTGGTGTGTGTGTGTGTGTGTGTGTTGTCGTGTTGTGTGTTGTGTGTGGTGTGTGTGTGGTGTAATCTTAATTGCCAAAATATATATTGAACTTGCGAAATCTATCTGCAAAATCTTTTGTACAAGTATCTTACAAAGTAAATTTTTATAAAATTCTTTTTCACAATCTCAACTTAATAATTTTTTTTTATAAAAAAGGCCTTTTTTTTATATATGATTAAAAAAAGTCAGTTTTTATTTTAGCCTGGAAAGAAAGATTAAAATATTAAGATAAATTCAATTTTTGTATACCAAGTTATATTCATTGAACTATAAGAAAGGTTCAAGGAAAGTCGGAGAAGCGGAGTTTTCCGCTCCGGCAGCTCCACACCAGAGTGAATGCAGCAGCGCCACCGCATCCGACGCATCGTCAATTTTTTCCGCACCAAACCGCACATCTATATTTAATGCGATCTGTGCATCAACGCCCGCAAAGTACCGCATATCCCGCACCGCACCGCACGACCGATCGCAATAGTCAATATTCTTATTCTCCAATTCAAATGTTTGTTGTTATATATTAAAATTTAAAAATCTAATTTGAATGTTTAATGTATTTGTAAAGCGGAAAGAAAGTGTGGAAAAACTGAAGAACAATTTAATTATTGTGTTGTTTTATAACGGACTCGATCGAGACTTTTCCCCAACCCATGACATGCGCTCCCACAAATGAGTTCGTTGTCTTATCGTATCACTTTATGATTTATTATAACTAACATTTATAATTTAATACACACACCACACACAACACACACACAACACATATATATATATTATATATATATTATATATATATATATATATATATATATATATATATATATATATATATATATATATATATATATATATATATAATATTTATATATATATATATATATATATATTTAATATTATATATATATATATATATATATATATAATATATATATTATATAATATATTATATATATATATATATATATATATTATATATCTATATATATATATATTTATATATATATAATATCTCTATCCTAAACTTTTTTAAAAAATTGTCAGAAGGGGGTGTTACAGGCAACTTTTAAGATCACCATTATGTACCGAAATCGTTACATAGTATAAAATTTATAAAGGTTATATGTCAGGGCAACCTTGTAGAAATCCTGTTGTAAAAGCCGAAGGAATTGTTTCTTTCTTTATTTTTGTATAGTATCAAGGTCACCGAGGTGCCTCGGTACCGAAATGCCTGGGCCAAGGGGATAGGGTCAGTTAGAAAATATAGATCGGAGAGCCAACATCTTGACGCTCTCTCGGTCATAAAATTGATACTGTAATAATGGTAATTAAATTGAAAGTATTTTAAAAGCAATTAAATTTTGAACAGTGAAATATCTTAATGTGTGTTCATGTAAAATAGTCATTAGACATAATTAATAAAGAAATAAATAAAGGAACGTTTCACTATTCCAAAACTATTTTATTATTTGCTATATCAAGGTGATCTCTTAAATAGGGCCAATTAATCATTATAGAGATCAGTCTTTGTACATAGCTTTGGTGGACCCCAGTACAGTGACAAAAAACCCCCTTGCTGATCTAGGGGGCGCATAACAAGAAAAAAAAGTGGTGATTGTCAAAGTGAAAAGTGCCAATAAACAAATATAGTGCTAAGTGAAGTGACCCATATACTGTGAAAATTTTTTTTGTTAACAAAATAAAGTCTTAGTGCGTTGGTACATAGCTCTCATAAACTTTATTACATAACGATTAGCGTGAAGAATCCCGTTATTTTAAAAGTCGCTAGTCTTGTGAAAAAGAGCTCCATTTTCAAATAATATCACCGGCAAAAAAAAAAAAAAAAAAAAAAAAAAAGAAGGGACTTTAAGATGCCCAGCCATAAAAAAAGATCTCCCCGATTTAAGACCGGGAGGGGTAGGGGAAAGTCAAGTACTGCATCAAAAGCTTCGGCGAAAACTTCGAACGTTTCCCCCTCTTCCCCCAAATCTCCAATTCGGAGAGAAGAAAATTCGAACTCCGATGGGGAAGGAAGTCAGGACCTACATACCCCGCTACGAGCAAGATCGGTTACCCCCACTGTCTCCCCCTCGTTGGTGGGGACTCCAAAGACCAGTCTACCTATTGGCGCCATTCCAAAGTTAGACGTGCGTAATATGATGACTTGGTTACACACAACGATTACCGTTTTCAAACTTAATGGAGTGGATGATCCAAAAGAACGCGTAAGAATATTGGCTTCCGTCCTTCCCCATGATATCGTAGCGACCATCAAATTTCCATTGGGGGGAGATTGCTTTCAAAAGTTAATTGCCTCGATCGAGGAAGCTTACGCCCCCAATCTGAGAAGTCAAATCAGTGAGATTTTCAAAAAAGGAAGAAAAAAAGAAGAACTGCCTTCAGTTTACTTGGCAAGAGTCCGTGATGTTATGGGAAGAATAGGATTTGATCTGCTTGCGGAAAACAGTGCTCCTTTTGTTCATGAATTGTTTATTAACGAGCTTCCATCTCGCATACAAGAAAGTTTAATGACTCTGGCAGACGATAGCAGTCTAGAAAAAATTACAAAAGTAGCAGATAACTTATATAAGAACTTTTATAGGAATGACTACGAAACCCCCCACGAGAGAAGGGGGAGAGAATATTGGGGGGCCGTGAATCATCTTCAAGGAGAACAGTTCCCAACACACGAGAGAGGATCACATGAGGAGAGTCGAAATACAAACAACAACAACAATTCCCCGGTTTCAGAAGAGGCTAGAGTAAACAAAGAGTTCTTTCGAGAGATGAAGGGACTTCTCAAGTCTCTGACCAAAGTCGCAGGACAGCTGAGTGAGGCTGCTGCCAAACCGACTCGAGCAGAAGAACAACCATCATTTCAAAATAGAAGAAATGCTCCTAGGGAACGTAAACAAGGCAACACTGTAAATGCTGAGTTACTCGGCGAGTTATGTAAACCACACTCCAGATTTCTCCATAGAAGTTACACATGTCATTCGGAATTTTGTCCTATGTATTCTTTGGTATTCCCGCCAAATGGAGAAAGTCAGCAAGCCCATGAGTCACATCCCCAAAGAAGGCAGGGAAACGCATCAGATCCCCCCTCGAACAGGAGTTAGGGGGGAGGTGAATATTTTAGATGAAAATTATCGTATTTTTAATTATGGGAATTTTGCTGAAGTAAATAATTTGCATGCGTCTACTAGTAGGTTTAATAATAATAATAATAATATGAATAATAATAGGTATGTTTGGTATTCTAATGGGTATAATAATAATAATAGGGATGTAGCTTTGAGTAATTTTAAGAGTATCGAGCAAAGCGCTCTATGGCATGTACAAGGAGGTCATCCTCCTTACAACGAGGCTCTGAGTATCCCGAATATTGATGAGAGTATCGATGTAACCCATACGATACCCACGTTGGCCTCTACCGACGCACAAGATATGTTAACGACGGATGCTCCCACAGGAGAAAGTCCGGTCATAAATAATATGTCTGTATTAAATAATGTAAGAGATTATAAACTTTATACTATTATGGATAAAATATCAAAAAGAGTCTTCATTTTAGATTGTGGTAGTGAGATCAATTTACTCCCTATGGAAGGAGAAAATAATATATCGATTATTGGTCAAATTAAAGCAGCCAATGATACCGTAATTGACGTATACTCACGCGAAATTGTTACAATTGATTTTGGTTTAAAGAGAACTTATGATGTAGAATTTTTAACAACTAAATTGCCAATTTGCATATTAGGAATGCCGTTTTTAAAAAAAATTTCGTTTAATATTAATTTTGAGACAGACAGGTTAACAGATACTCAGAGCAAGGAATGTATAAATTTGTGTAATAAAACAATTTGTAGAGATAAGGCTTTTATTCATACTCTCTCTCAATTTTCTTCTTCTGTAGCTACTAATGAACTTTTTAGTGATATACCTATAGTTAATAATCTGGTAGTTGAATTTAAACATTTATTTATAAATGCATATTTACCGGAAAATTTTAAGGTTCGGGAAGAGCAGCTTAAAGCTTGGGATGATTTGTTCAGAGAATTTGGGGGAGGGGGGAACGCTGAGTCGAAACTTAAGAATAGAATAGGGGGGGGATTACTTGTGCTTTACGTGGGGGAGAGGAGACGAGCATTCCAACTGCTATCTTGAAGGAATTAGCGTCACTTTTTCCTTATAAAACTAATATAAGCGGAGTTCCAATAAAACTTAAACCTCGTCGTATTCCTCATAAATTATTCGAACAAACAAAGAGGGAGCTATTAAATTTAGTAAAAGCGAAAGTTTTAAAGAGGGCACCATCGCAATGGAGTTTTCCCATCAGCGTGTTAGAAAAAAATGGGGGAGGGGTACGAATCGTGTGTGATTTTAGAAAACTTAATTCCGTGGCGAAAAATGATGTATTTGCTATGCCGAATATAAATGATATATTTAGTGAGCTTCATGAGACAAAGGTATTAGGTAAACTTGACGTCACGAACGCGTACTATCTCCTGCCTTTGGCAGAAGCCGATCAACATTATTTTACTATTAGTACAATGATCGGCAATTTTTCTTTTAGACAATTACCGATGGGATTTAAAAATTCGAGTTCATGTTTCATGAGATTTTTAACTATATTACTTCAAGGCATTCCCGGTGTACACGTGTATTTAGATGATATTTTGATAGGGACCAAACCTACTCTTGCAGGAAAATCTGTTGGTACAAGTGCCTGCACTCGTTGGATGTGATAAGGTACAGAAGTTGATTTTTCAATACTCTGAAAACTGTCGAATGACTTACATGTAGTGTTGCAGAAATCTTTCTGGTATTTGTTGTAGGACTGTCCTCCAAGTTGCTTGGAGAAAACTGTTCTTCTTTCGACTATCTGGAGTTGAATACTGTGCGAGTCGCCCGTTTTCCATTAGTAAAGTTTTTAAAACTTCTCTGTTCTCCT